>BQNB010005761.1:0-100620 GCA_026074375.1 Tanacetum coccineum | reverse complement strand
GCTAAGTTAAATTAAAAATTAAAAACTAGATTCTAGATTATATATATAAATCTCTATATATAGCCGAAGTATTGGACTTGCATCTTGTGCTTCTTTGGAGAGATAAAACCAAGTGTGCTAGTTGTGTGAGGAGAATCTAGAGCAAATCCCAGCCTTTGATTTCTTTTGAGCTTCTTTGGAGACAATCTCAGCCATCGAAATGCTTTGGGAATGGAGAGGGATTGCCAACTTGGCATTTATACGACTGGGATGGGTTAGTAGGGTGGATGATGGAGTGTTGCAGGGTAGAAGTATGGGAGCAAAACAGGGTGCTGGCTGGTTTTGGTATTGGCGGGAAGTTTGGGAAAAAGGTTTATACAAGTTGGGTTGTGACAGAGAGAGGTTGAAGATGATTAAGGGGATGTTTGGTTTGTGTACAAGAAAAGCCCCTCCACATCTTTCTTCTTTTCATTCCCTTTCTTTTTTTTATAAATGAAGTTTCCCAAATTGGCATAATCAGCCCCTCTCTTTGTTTCCTTAATATAACTTAGGGGTTTGGCATTTTTGACCCCTCAAGTTATATTTTTCTTTGCTTTTTCTTCTCGGAGTTGACTTGACTTTGATTTGGCTTCGTTTTTACACACTTTTCCATTTCGTGTCCGGTTTTGACGCTTTTTGCTTGGTTGTTTCGTCTTTTTGTGAGATATCCGTTCCCTGCACAATACAAATGCAAACATACAAATACAATGTATTTTTGGTATGTTTTTATTCTTTTAAGTTCGTTTTAAATGGAAAATGGTATGTGTAATTAAGCACATACCAAAAGCTTAGAAAACCCTAGTTTTTCCAAAGAAAACCCTAATTCCTTTTCTTTGTATAACCATTTTAATCAACCAACAAAGCTTCCAATACCTCTTAGAATACCTTAAATATGAACCTAGATCACTTGTATATGTGGTAAAATAAGTTGTGTGATTTGTTTGTGTGGTTTTGGTGTAGGTCGTGGGTTTGAGAGAGAAAGGGAGAGAATGGATTGATTTTTGATAAGTGTTATTGATGTGTTTATGTTATATTACTAGTATGCAAGACTTTTATGTATTCAAGACTAGTCAAATGTATAAATCAAAGACCAAAAAGACCAAGAAACTAGCAAAGGGGGGGGAGGGTGGCAACGTTGAGGGTTTTAGGGATGACTAATGGTCAAAACCACTAGTCATGCTCTAAGTCTTACTAACTCTTGAGATGTACAAGTCCTTTGTGTTCTTTTGTTCCCTTAGATGTAGGTCATCCTATGAAATCAAGGATGGGAATGACTAGCTAAAGTCTTGTATGAAAACTGAAAGTATTACTTGCATTTGTAAGTTGGTAACTTTTTATTTATAACTTGTAGTTTTTATTTATAATGTATATACTTGAAATGTAACATCCAGGAATTTTCGGAATTTTAAAGGACTATTTTAACCTTTGACTCTTCAAGTCTGACTTGACTTTTTGAATTTTGGTATTTTATTGTCACATAAAAACGATTACCGCATAACTGGTAAAATTTTCGGAACATATTTCAATAATAAATCGTATTTATTATTACACACCTCGAGTACAAAGTTATTTTTAACTTATTTGATTCGAAAACGAAAAAAGATATATATTAATTCATAGTTGATTTATAAAAAACAAACCACTAAATCACGTTTTCACGATTCGGACCCTAAAGCAATTTGATGTAAAACGATATTTCAGACAACTTTTTAGTTCTACCCGAGACTTGAAAACAAGCAGAAGAGCGCTAAAACAGCCTCGCAAAGTTTTGAAAACTGCACACACACAACGGGTACCGACACATAAAAATAATTAAAATTATTTTTAATTATCACTATTTATTTAATAAAAATATTAAATAAAATCATTTAACAATTTATTCCAAAAGCGTTGTTGTTAACGCGAATATTCGAGTTGAAATCCATTTTTATTTCGGACAAGGTGTAACCGGGTCACTAAATAAATAACAAATATTTTTATAAATGTTATAAAAATCTTTATGAAATACTATCAAGTAAATACTCATTTTTATCGGAAAAATGATTTGGAAAACAATGGCGCAAGTTTCGTATTTTGAATCATCCGTTAAGTCGCTCAAACGAGTCCCGAACTGCTTTTTATCAAAACTACATTAAAAACTTACAGTTTTAACCCTAATCTATTCTAACTTGTCATTTTTTATATAACTTTATATATATATATATATATAAAGTTTATTCATTTCATTTCATTTCATTTATATAAAAAACACACACACATAAGTTACACCTCTCTCTCCCTCTGCCATATTTTTTGGCCGCCGGCCACCGCCACACCGCCAGCCGTCGGATTCCGGCCACCACCACGCCGCCGCCGCCGGAAAACTATTCTGGCGGACTTTTCCGGCCGAATTCAAAAATGATCCTCACAACCGGATCTACCCGATTGCCTATACCATGCGTATCTACGCGCCCCCCTCTCTTCGGCAGCCACAGCCGGCCACCACCACCAATATCATCACATTCATCCCCACCTCCACCACGACAGCCACCTCTTCACCACTACCCTCGTCATCATCATCCGAACCGTCACCGCCGCTGCCTCCACCACGACCCACCAAGGGTGCCTGGGTTTGATGTTACACGACTAGGGTGCGTTCATTTTGGTTTCAGCACCGATTGGGATGCGTTTGGCTGTGTAAATCGCACAAGGTGCGTTTGGTGTTATAGAAAAACAGCCAAGGGTGTGTTTGGTTGTGATAACAACACCAACATGGTGCGTTGGTTTGACAGAGCCACCCACGAGGGTGTGTTGGGTTGGTCAGCCACCGCCAAGGGTGCGCTGGTTTCGTTCTAGGGCCACTAGGGTGCGTTGGGTTTTGTGTTAAACTGAAGAGGGTGTGTTTGGTATTAAAACGCAGCGGGTGCGTTTGATTTTCGAGAATAGGGTGCGTTGGGTTCAGGTCAGACCCGACAAGGGCGTGTTTGTTTTATGGTTTTACACCGCAGCGAGTACGTTTGGTTTTGTTATAACACTACTATGGTGCGTTTTGGGTAAGCAAATACAAAAAAGTGTGCGTTTTGATTGTTATAGAAATCAACTAGGGGCGGTTGGCTGTTTATAAACAGAAACGCAAATGTTGTTGAAGGAGTATATGTGTCACTTCAATAGTATTTGTTATGATTCGGGGTTATAACTCGGATGTTGATTAGGAAATTGGGAAATTTGCCATATTGGCACTGATACTTGGTAAAACGCTAAGTTGGTTGATACTCATAACTTTTTACTCAAGGCTTCCCATCCTACTTCCACTCTATTTCGGAGGAGTGTCACGTGTGAAGAATTTCATTGCTCTTGTGAAGTTACGAATAATGCAAGTACTGAGCTTTCGATACTTTGTTCTTTGATACTTGTTCGCATTGATATAGTCAGGGAATTGTGTTGTTGGCCCTTGTAATGTGATCACGAAGAAGGTTAATATTCAATTTACGTGTTTATTCTTCGATGTATGTAAGGCTTCATCTGTAATTAGTATGTGTGATGGCCAAGCTATTTTTGAATCTCAACGATCTCTATAGACTTCCCCTAACACATGCTCGCAAAATTAATTGTTTGTGAGAATAGAATAGATTACTTGAAGATTTGTGTGAGAATAAACTCGCATTTAAAAGCAGTTGAAACATCGCGCAGTCATGTTTTGTAATTCATACTCATATAGATCTTGAACTTTGCAAAGGTTAAGTTTTCTCTGTAACCGATCCCCACACCGTTTTCTCGAAGCTGAATTTGACGCTTTTTTTCGGAGCTATTGGATCGACAATAACATTATTGATCTGTTGCCAGTCTTGTATTGTGCATCAAAATATTTGAGTGTCGGCGGTAGGTAGAGACAGCTCTGCTATGTAAATAGGTGTGATGCACAGTAGGTCCCATACTCCGATAGCAGTTGCCGGAGCGCTTGGAACTCTTACCTGATATCAAAGGGTCTTAACTAGAATTTTTGTACTCACAAAATTCGTAATGGTTAAGAGGATTTTATATCACTCTGCGGTTGTCTTCAACATCAGAGAAGGTTGTTAAACCATAAAATAATCCACGCGGATTTTGTCATAAAAAAAGAGAAGTTGAAATAACACTGTCTTGAAGCTGGATTAATTTACTCCTACTCGGATAGTCCCTGGTAAGCTCGATACCTGTGTACCAATAGAAGGTGTGTATACCGTTAGTTGAGACTATTCTTTGAACAAGAAATGAGTTGATCCCAACTCGCATTTTGGTTACACGGAGTGCGGGTATGCATCTTGACGCTACCGAAAGTTGAATGAGCACTCACTCCGAAAGACCACCTTGCTCCTTCTACCATTCATGATGACAATGATCGAGAGGGATTTTCCTATTTTTTTTTATCTCTTTTTTACTTTGTTAATTTTGGTCATTTCATTTCTATTTTTTACTTTTTGATTCGCAGCCACCGCAAGGGCGTTTTGCGTGGTTTCACGCGCGCACGCTCGGGCCACACTAGGGTGGTTGGCGCGCTTTGTGTTAAACTGAACGAGGGTGTGTTTGGTATTTAAAAACGCAGCGGGTGCGTTTGATTTTCGCGAATAGGGTGCAGTTGGGTTTTCAGGTCTCAGACCGACAAAGGGCGTGTTTGTTTATTGTTTACACCGAGCGAGTACGTTTGGTTTTGTTAATAACAATCGATGGTGCGTTTTTGGGTGACTAGCAAATACAAAAGTGTGGTTTTTTTGATTGTTATAGAAATTCAACTAGGGGGCGGTTGGCCGTTTATAAACAGTAACGGTGCGTCTTGGGTAGTAAGAATATACAAAGAGGGCGTTTCGGTTGTGTAGAAAATCAAATTAGGTGCGTTTTTGTTTGGACAGAAATGCCATAGGGGTGCGTTTGGCTTAACAGCCACCACCAAGGGACGCGTTTGGTTGTTCAAAACTGTGTAAAGGGGTGTTTGAGGTTAGCAGAAAAACCGTAAGGTGCGTTTGGTATAGCAGAAACACGCATGGGACGTGTTTGATTTGGCAGCTTCGTCATAAGGGTCCGTTTGGTTCATATAAAACGATGAATAAATATAACTTAAGGTTCTAAAAATATTAAAACCGGATATATATAAAGGTGGTGGTGAATTAGATCCTGGCCCTATTCGATGTGGCAATTGGAGTCTAAACTGACAAGATTTCATTTATGGATTTTTACATACATACAAGTGATCAAATCTCGTTGTGTTAATTTCAAGCTTTTCATTGTGATGCAATTATGGGACAAACATTATATCGATTTCAAGGAAATCAGGGAGATTACTTTTCAAACGACACATTTAGAGGTCGTTCTCTGGTATCTAGCGCTCGTGTATTGTAAGGTAACGCCACCCCGACGTACTTCCGCTGATACAAAGCATTTTTAAAGTGGTGTTACAGATTGGGTATCAGACACTGCTATAAAGAACTAGGCTGCATATTTTACCCTAGACTATAACCGTTTTCACAAACGTTGCATCACAACAAACATTTTCAAAGTGCATACACACTACTTGCTTATGTGCTTACATTACTGAATCAAATAAGTGGCTTACGTGACATACATAATATAATAGTAAAAAAATATGCTTGCAATCCTTCGCGTATATCGTACACGTATAATTTAAATAAGATTATATTTTAAATAAATACCGAAAAAATATTTTCTTAAGAAACACTGTAGGGCACAATGGTCTCCTTTACACCTCAGACATTGTGAGTTATACAATGGTCTCATTTTACTTCTTAGACATTGTGGGTTGCACAATGGACCTCAGAGAACCTCATTACAGACCATAGCAAGTTAAAAACCATGGTCTCCAAATATATTCTTCAATAACTTTCATTACAAAACCGTATTACACGAAAACCGTTCATAAGCTTTTAAGAACGCTGGCCGGAGAAAGCGAGTGATGAGGAATCTAAAAGTAATACAATCTTATTATGGGCGGGACTTATAATATAAGGATTGATATGATAATTGCTATGTTGACTCGTTCATAAGGACCTTTATCTTAATTACTCTAACCGAGTACTCATGAACTATCCTGAACTCTCTGTCGATCTTGCCTGGTAGTTTCTACTCCCAGTCTCCGAAGACGAGTTTTAAATCACTCGTCCTATACTCATTAGAACACATGCATCATATGTCTACCATACACTGTAAATGTTAAGTGAGTACGCGGATTGCATCGGAAATTATCTTATAGGAACGATTTATAATTTTATTTAATTGAAAGGATATGAGACCCTCTTCAATTTAAAAAAATAAGATGTAACTCTCCCCCCGAACCATAAGTTTATCAATTCATTATTTCCATAAATTGGGACACTTCTTTATGCAAATAATGAATTATAAATGAGTGGGCTTAATGGTATCCGATATGACACGAGTAAGAACCTGAACTCGATAATCACTGGAATCCGTTAAAAAGGTCTAGAAACACAATCGTGCCTTATCGCTCAGCAGAATCTTAAGGCCTCACTTGGAACTACATGATCTCATTCTTAAGCTATTACTTTTGCCATTGCGAATTCTTACAATCATGAACTGTTTGTGGAGCTAACCGACTTGAGCACACTGGAACTAATGGAATTGATTAATCCTCGAACTAACGACTGAGTACGATATTTCGTCATCAATCGCATAAGCTCTCCCGCGAGCTCCTCCCACTTGTTGAACATTATTCTAGGGATATGGTTTCTCGGAGGTTCCTCACCCTCTGCATCCCCTCATCATTCGTTATAGTTATTGTCGTTATGGTTGCTGTTGTTGGATCCTGAAGCGGTCCACTAGTGCGAGGACTTAAGTCACGATACATCCCAACTGGTAACAAACTATAAGCCAATAGTTAATGCAACCCCACCCTTAAACGAATAAACACCTATCGACAAACAGATAGTCGGACTATTCATTTCGGGCCACTAGTAGGAAGACTTAGGTCGCGATACATCTTAGTACTACCAAGTAAGTTGGGAACTTACCTCCATAGACCACGATGATGTGAATCATCGAAGATTACAGACATCGGAAACGAGACTCCGTCCTCGAACATTGGAAACTTACACAAACATACTCACACGACTACACTTTTTTCTTGAGGTTTCCACTATAATGAGATTTTCCTTATAACGCGGTTATATCAGTCATAAGATCTGTAATGATATTTTTTGAGATGCCTATTTTAATGGATTAAATATCCTGGTCAAGCCTAACCAAAATTTTTGGTATAATGAAAAGTGTCGAAACACTGAATTTTTCTGAACGAAGTCTTCAGCGTCTTGCTTAGAACTGGTTTACTAAATTTTTAAATCTTTTCATTTTTAAACAAACGTTAACACAAATTTAAATCTGTGGGACGAGATTTCTCAAGGGGAGGTAACATGTAACATCCGGAAATTTTTGAAATTTGAAATGACTATTTTACCCTTTGACTTTTTGGGTATGACTTGACTTTTTGACTTTGACGTTTTATCGTCACATAAAAACGATTACCGCGTAACTGGTAAAGAATTTCGGAACATATTTTAATAATAAATCATATTTATTATTACACACCTCGAGTACAAAGTTATTTTTAACTTATTTGATTCGAAAACGAAAAGCTATATATTTATTTCCATATTTTGATTTATAAAGAAAAAAACTAACTCCACTAAATAAATCACGTTTTTCACACTCGGAAAAATATGAAAATGTAAACTCGAAAAAAACAAGGAGCAAATACAAAAAAGAAAAGGAAAAAAAAACTAAATCAACGTCGAATGAAAGAAAAAAAAAAATAAAAAGAAGAACGCATTAAAAATAACTCGAAAAACAGCCCCTCCCCACCACCCCACTCTAAAGCAAATTGGATGTAACAAGATATTCGGAACAACTTTTAGTTTTGCCCCGCGACATGAAACCAAGCAAAAGAGGGCTAAAACAGCCTCCGCAAAGTATTATGCAACTGCGCCACGCAAAACGACGCGTACCGACACAAAATAATTAAATTTATATCTTTTTAACACTATTTATTTAATGAAAATAATAAATAAATTCAATTATCATTTTAACCAAAAGCCATTTGTTAATCAACGCTGAATATACCGAGGTTAAAATTCACTTTTATTTTGTCAAGTGTAACCGGTTTCCCTAAATAAAATAATAGATATTATATAAATAGTTAATAAAAATATTTATGAAATATTATCAAGTAAATACTCATTTTTATCAGAAAAATGATTTGAAAAACAATGGCGCAAGTTTTGTATTTTGAAACATCCGTTAAGTCCCCCAAATGAGTCCCGAACCAATATTTTATAAAATTTTCTCAACAATTACACTTTTAGACCCTGTGAAATACTTACAAATTTCACCCAAATTTATTTTAAACTTTTCACTGTAATTTAAGAGTTTTAATATAAATAAAACTTTTATAACTTTACATTTCATTTTTATATAAAATCACACACATACACCCCTTTTTCTCTCTAAAAAATCTGGCCATCCCAGCCGCCGCCGGAAAAGATTTCGGTCAACTTCTCCGGTCAACATTCCGGCCACCACCACGCCGCCGCCGCTGGAAAAGTTTTCCGGCGGACTTTTCCGATCGAAACCAAAAATAATCCTCATCGCCCGATCTATCCGGTCCCCTAGTTCACTCGCCGCCACGCCCCGTTGTCCCCCCCTCCTTCGACGACAACAGCCGACCCCCCTTCTCCTTCGGCCGCTGCCCCACGTCAGCCCCAACACCACCACCGCCGCTCCATCACCACCACCCTCATCATTTTATATTCACCGCGGCACAGCCGCCGCGGCTCAGCCCGAAAGGGGTGTTTGTTTCGGTGGTTCGGCTGCAACAAGGATGCGTCGGTTGTGGTAGTACACAAAAAGGCTCGATTGATTTAAATATTGCACAAGGGTGCGTTAGTTGATGTTGTCAGCCCGAAAAGGGGCTGCAAGCCGCCCACCATAGGGGTGCTTTGGTGTGCTGCCGCCGCTAAAGGGTGCATTAGGCTTAACAGCCACCACCAAAGAGCGTTTGGTATTTTGTGGTTTAACACCCGAGAGGGTGCGTTTGGCTGTTAAACAGCCAAAGGGGTGCGTTTGGCTGATAAAACAGCCATAAGGGCCACGTTTGGTTGTGGGTTTAACAGCCGAAGGGGCTGTTTGGTTCATGGCAGCCGCAAGGGTGCGTTTGGGTTGCGTTTCCATCGACTAGGGTGCGTTTGGTCTACCAACGCAGCGGGTGCGTTTGGTTTACCAACGCAGCGGGTGCGTTTGGTTTAGTAGCAGCCGTAGGGTGCATTTGGATTTGGGTTTACAAGATTAGGGTGCGTTTGGGATAGCAGAATTGCATAAGGGGTTTGTTTGGTTTGATTGTTATAACAGTTAGGGTGCGTTTGGTTTTGGTGAGAAGCAACAGAGTGCGTTTGGTTTATGTAGAAATCAATTAGGATGTGTTTGGTTTAATAGAGATGAACAACGGGTGTGTTTGGTTTGGCAGTTAACACAAACAGGGGTGTTTGGGTGAACAGGAAACCATTAGGAGTGTGTTTGGGTTTAGAGAAGACAACAAAGGATGCGCTTGGTTTAGCGAAACAACAAGGGTTCGTTTGGTTTATACACTTGACTAATAAATATAACACGAGACTTTATGGGAAAGTCATGATGAAATTTATATAATTTCCTATATTTATGATTTACTAAAACTGCTATTGTTTTATAAACCGATAAAGGGAATAAATTATATATTAAAGATGTATATAAATATAACTATACAAAAACCCGACAATGAACAAAAACTATACTTTTACAAGGAGACGAACTATTTTAGACACGACCTGTCAAAGAAACGAAACATAATTTATAAAATATTATTTTATATTTTATAATGGTTATAAACGGTTACCAACATCGGTTGTTTAATTCATAACATTAAGACATGTGTCTACTTTTATTCAAAGTCTTTTTATTAATTAAATTGGTGTCAAACTAATTGGTTTAATTAATTATTCACACTTATTATATAATACCTACAAGGTATTATATACTTTTCATTAATCTTTGGATTGTTTATCTTGGTTATATGATTCACGGTACGAGTTATATAAAGGTTTATTTTTCATATGTAATATATAATGAATATATTACATACCTTGCGTTCATATTTCGATTTATTTAACCAACCACCAAACTATTACAACGTTAAATCTAAATCTTTATCAACATGTCGGGTTGACGTAACCATTCATCGGGAAACCCAAATTCCTTATCCTAGGTTAGTGGGACTTAGCCGTTAAGATTAGTTGCAACTGCTTGATCGAGCCGCTTCGTCTCCTGTTCGTGTTGTGCATATTAGATGCCTATCTGTCAATCGTTCTTCATCATCAATGTGAGTTTCATAACCTCGCTTTTCAATCTTTTGAATGTTTATAAACCCGCGAGGGGGATACATGCTTGTTTACAAATGCATTTACATGTTTGATTACAAATTGGTTCACATACTCTTTTACATAGCTCGCTATGGGATATATTACTTGACTTCATTTTTGGTCACAAATATATGTACTTTACTTTTGAAAGGATTACGGATTAGCTTAAGCGGATTGAACTGATGACAAAAACGGTACTGCCCGGGTGTTCTTGGAGGGGACACCGGTAACGGGAGTACATATTTTTACTTTACTGCCCGGGTGTTCTTGGAGGGGACACCGGTAACGGGAGTATATATTCTTTAAATCACTGCCCGGGTGTTCTTGGAGGGGACACCTGTGATGGGTATATATATAAGTCTACGTCACAGCTTCATGAACTGTAAATCACTTGGAGGGTGAGCGCGAATGTTATGAAATAGATCTATTCGGGTGTGATCCCCGTTCGGGTGATTAGCTATCACTGGGCAAACGAACGTTATAGCATGTTGTCTACGCGAATGTTATAAAATAGATCTATTCGGGATTGACAATCCCCGTTCGGGTGATTAGCTATCACTGGGCAAACGAACGTTATAACATGTCGGATTACGATTGGTTGGGCCTACAGGGCCCACAATACTTACATATGAACTCTTACTGTTATATTAGTGCATCGGTTTCATGAACTTAGAGTAATTGTAATCATTGTTTTATACTCACATGGATATTTACTGTGCCTTGAATAAAGTGGCAATACATACTTGAAACATTTTGGTGATATATATATAAATATCATACATGCTTTGAACAATTGCGATACAACGATCATACGTACATTTTTGTGACTATTTGGGGATTGAAATGGTCATGCATACATTTTGGAAGGACATTTAATTTTCTAAAAATCATACTTTACAACTATTTGATTTTCTAAAAATCATACATACATTTTGGAAGGACATTTAAGGATTTTAAATAGGCATACACACTTGACAGAACTTTGGTTCAGCATTTATACTTAAACAAATCTATGAACTCACCAACTTTAATGTTGACACTTTTTAAGCATGTTTTTCTCAGGTGAATTAGATGCTTGGATTATTTGATGTGCATTGGAGTCTAAATTGACAAGATTTCATTCATGGATTTCTACATACATACAAGTGATCAAATCTCGTTGTGTTAATTTCAAGCTTTTCATTGTGAAAAAGTAAGTTTAAAGAAAACTAGAATAAAAACGGAGTTGAAATGAGCTTTAAAACACGAAAAACGAGAACGGGAACGAACCCGTTTTTAAAAATCGAAATTTTGCAAATTAGACCCTACGAAAGCAAAACTAATTTTCCTATAAACTTTATGATAAAAAAAATTTCTAAAAAAGATTTAAGTTTTTTTTGATTATTTTTCTATTTTTTATGATTTTTTAAAGTTTTTAATAAAAATAAATGTTTAAAAATACTAAACTATCTATAAAAATTCTAGAAAAAATTCAGAATACTAATTAGATCCTAGGAAAAATAAGCTTGATGTCACAGCTTATTGAATAAGCTGCGAAATAAGCTAAAAACAGCTTATAGACTTAAAAGGAGGAAAACGTGTATAAAAGATAAATGTTGCAAGGTTATAACGAAAAAGAACCAAGGGCGCAGTGGTAGTGAGTGTAGTGTGTGTGTTATAAAAGGGTTGAAAGTGTTGAGGTCGGGGGTTCGAGTCTTGCTCACCCCTGATTTCCTCTTTCCCTTTTTTTTGAAAAAACTTATAAAAGCAAAGTTGTAAAGTACATAAAAATAAGTAATTTTAATAAAAGAAACTTTTTATGAAAAACCCTAAATAAGCTAGAAAACAGCTGAAAATCAAGCAATACTACTTAACTCATTTTTTTAACTTTTCTTAAACTAAATAAGCTATAGTACTAAATTAGGTAAAACTTATTACTAATTAAGATACTAATAAGCTAATTCTAACCTAAAGAGCTAGTTAAACAAGAATAAGCACACAGAATAAGTCATAATCTAGTAATTCAAAATAACCACTTATGAAAAAAATCTTAAAACCAAACAGTCCCTTAGCTCACTTTAAGCTTAAAATTAAGCTCTTAAATAAGAACTTAAAGACATGAGACTTGGTTTTAATGAAACTTTGGCCTAAATGCTATATAAAAATGCTTTTTGAAAGAGTTTTTGACAATAAGAGCTTATAGAAAAAGTTCTATGAAAACAGACAGTTAGCTTAATAGCTGCTGAGCTCTACTTTAAAAAAGACATAATGCAATTTTAAAAACTTAAAAACAGATAGTCTAATAAGCTACTTATTAAAAACTAAATGCAAACTTATAAACTATGATATATAAGCTACTTTATTGCTGAAAATGAAAACCTAACAACTATTTTAACCTACTTAAAAAGAAGCTAGAAAATGACAGTTTGAGTGTTTCTTTTAAGCTTAAAGTTAGATAATCAGATAAGCTTTTTAATGAAAACAAACTTGAAACAGATTAACTAATTACCCTAATCTACTTGAAAACTGAAAATCTAAACCTAAAAACTATTTTTACCCTATGAAATCTTAACTTGAAAAAGGTTGTTTATCTTTTAGAACTGCTGATGCAGTTTGCACTTAAAATGAACCAAACTTGAAAACTATTAATGCAGACCTATTGAGACTATTCTAACATGCTAAAAACTCAAAATGAAAGACAAGAAAGACAATGACTAATGCTAGAAGAGATCTAAGCTAAATAATGCAAATGACTTGACAGATTTGAACCTATGAAAACCTAACTCATGGAAACTTGATTATCCCTATTCTGACTTATGAAACTAGCTTAAACAAATTTAAATGAGAGATTAAAACCAACAGCAAAAGACCAAAGGGTCTCAAGCAGTACTAACTTGTGGTTAGTACTGCTGAGCCAAACACCCTCTTAAGTATGCTCAGATCTATTTAAGCTTAAACTTTTGAAATTTAAAACTAAATTTGCTAATACCAGATACTTATAAGCTTCTAACAACCCTAATGAGCAAATTTAAACAGACAATAAGCCAGAATGATAAGTTATAAGCTAAACTACTATTTTTGGTTTTTTCACTTATTTATGACAGATTATTAAAAACTAAATTCTATGCTATAAAACTTGAAAACAGATATTCAAACATGATCAATAAGCATATTAAGACAGGATTAAGCATACTTAAACAAGTAAATAAGCAGAAAATAAGCAGATGCAATATTAAGCTAAGAAACTTGAAATTTAAAGTAAACTTACAAAAGCCTTAGCTTAACAAAGGCAATAATGCTCAAAGAGCTGTCTACAAGCTCTAGCTTATCAATGATAAGCTAGTAAAGGTCCTATGAACTCATCCATGGCTAGTTCATCATCCAAAAAGCTTAATCCATTCATAGCATAGGTATTAGTCTGTTTTTAAAGGTTTAAGTAGATTAAGTGACTTATTTGAGCTTAATCTTAGCTTAAAGACTAAGATGAGCTTATGAAGAGCTTTTGAGAGCTTATGACTGATTTGAGAGCTTATAGAAGAGTATAGTAAGTAAAAACAGATTTTATAAGGTAAACTTTAATTTTATTGATTAAAAACATATTACAAGCTTGAAATTTAAACTACAAAAGCTTAATAAGACATTACATTTAAAAAGAAAGTTACATAAGCTAAAATTCTATAAGCTACTAAAAACTAAAAACGGGGAAAAAAAGATGTTGTGTGTGAGGATTGAGCTTGTATTTATAGCCTTCAAAGGATGCTTCTAGGTCCTGAGTTTGTTATACGCTCCCATGATCTCGTCCCTTCAATCTAGCCAATCATTGGATCATAACTTTGAGTCGTTGGATTAAATGAGTGAGCACACGGATTGCCAATATGGCATTTCGTGTGTCAGAGCACTTGTGCTTCTTTTGTGAGTATTTTAGTACACATCCCACTTTATTGGTGTGTTTTCTCCTTTGCCCGCTTGTCTTCTCTTTTGGGAATTGGCCAATGAGAGCATCATGTGACGTTTTCTTTTGCCAAATCATAGCTTGGTACTTGAATTATGCTCCCACATCACTAATTATGATTTGCCCTTTGTTTTTTAACGCAGGGTAAATGGAGAAGACAATGAATAGTAGTAACTCCTTTTCCCATGTTTTTTACTTATAAAAGGGGCGTTTGATTTTTCTTTTAACCCGGGTTAAAGACTTGTTGACTTGGGCTTTTGCAAAAGGAATTGGGCCACGGTTATTAGTAAAAGGATTGGGCTCGTTTGGGGCTTTTATAAAGAGATAACTAGTGTTAACTCTTTATATAAAAGAATTAACACCGTTAGGGCTTAGGGACCATTTTTGAAATTTGGGTTATTTTTTAGGGAGTGTTTTGATTTTTATGGGTTTTGTCATTTTGTGGTTGACTAATAATGACCAAGGGTTGACTTTTGTTGACCTTTGATAGCATTCTCCTGGCTCTTTGTGTGTTCTTCCGTTCCTGCGTTCGTGTTTGTCCGGTTTTGACCGTTTTCTTGTGATTTTTGCTTTATCCATACCTACACAATCACAAAGACAAAACAAGCAATATACAAGCATTTTATGCACAATTTTGGCTTTTATGGGTCATTTTTGATATAAAATGGATATGTGTTTTCACACATATCAAAATTCCCCAAACTAAGCGATTGTGTATCCTCGCGCAATATTATATGCTCTATAACCAAATATCTCAAAACTTCCCCAAACTAAATCTTTGAAAAGTAGCAAAGACTTTTGTGGAGAGAGTTTAGAAATCACAAGTTATAAAAAACCCTATTTTCCCATTTTTAATATTTTTTTATATAAAAACTTAGAATATTTCGACTTTCGTTATTTCCATAACTGTTAGGGATCATAGAACAAGATGCATTTCGATCCACCTTAAAAAGCCCAATAACATAAGCCTAAACCTTATTGGGCCCAGACACACTCAATTGGGCCCAATACAAGCCCAATAAAAACCCAAGCCCAACAAAAGCCCACAATCCTTTTTATAAAACATAAGGACCAAAAATGTAAATTTTAAAAACTTTGTTTTATAATTAAAATTGAAAAAATAAATAAAAAGGGCCAAAAATGCCAAGTTTGAAAGTTGTTTTATAAAAGAAAAATAGAAAAATAAAACACAAGGGCTGAAATTGCAATTTTCCAAAAATCCTTTTAGTTATAAAACGCAGGGACCAGTTTTGCAATTCCCCTAAACCTTCTTTGTTTTCTTTTCATAAAACAGAGGGGCCATTTGTGCCACTTTCCAAACTTTGTTATAACTAAAAAAGGCTGAAAAAGAAAGTGAAAAGAGAAGAAGAGTTGGGGGGGCATTCTTGTTGGTTCTTTGCCTCTTCCCTCCCCAAATCTCCTCTTTAAACCCCCATACCCAACCCCTGCCAGAACCCACTCCCGCCAAAACCAACCAGCACCTCAATTTCCCACGGTTTTTGGCCAAACCACCCTTTTGCCAAGCTCCCCCTCACCTCTCCCACTTACCCTGCCCTTATAACCCCTTTCCCTGTCAAAACACACAACCCGAGCACCCCCATGAATGGTGAGATGGAAGAATGACCAAATGGAGGCTAGGATTTGCTTTGGACTACTTCTACCACTCACAGAATCACAACCCAAGAAAAGAGGACCTTATGACTCTCTATAAAAGAAAAGAAGAACAAGAAAAGAAAAAAAAATCCCGTTTTATTTTCTTAAGTTATAATTTTCACTTAGTTTGCATTTAAATTGATGTACTCAGTTTCTTTATCAAGTTTTATATTGTTTTTATTTTATTTCCAGTTTTAATAAAAGATAAAGAGTTTTTGTGTTATTGCATTTGTTAAAATTTGAAATATGAATTAAGTTGTTTAAATCCTGTTTAAACTTGTGTAAAAGTGTTTTAAAGTGATTAAACCTCACTTGTGAACACTCTTCTTAGCCTTATTTCACCAAAATCAGTCAAAAAAATTCGATTTTTAGAAAATAAGGGGGTGTTTGGTTTAGCATGAAAATGGGTCATATGGGGTTGTGCATGGGTCAAATGCACTCAGCCAACTTTGGCTGAGTGTGTGGGTTTCATTTAGCCAATTAAATCGCATTGTTATTTGAAAATCAGTTGTTATGTTCCTTTTTGATATTCTTCATCGTCAAATAATAGCAAAAATGAGCCTTAAAGGCCAAAGCTGCTTTATTGCAGCTTAAGCACACCACTTGTGTGCTTGTTGTTGTTGTTTCTAGCCTAGTTACCAACTACCCGATACTGTCCCCTTTAAATACCAAGTTTAAGTCAAGTGGATTTGCAATTTTTTTGAGATAGCCATTTTTAAAGCCCCTTTATCAAGCAGTTTTTTAATCACTCCAAAATGCTCAACTTTTTGAAAATAAGTCTTTTACCACACGCTATTTAATCTGTTTGTATTGGTTTTGGCCAATAAGCTTTTAAGAGCTTATTGCATAAGCCCAAATAAGCCCCCTAGCCACTGTTTGTACCTCCCCTGGTGCTAAACACCTATTCACAGCCCCCTTTTTCTAGCTTATGGCCATTAAGCCATAGGACATTGTGCTTTTTAACATGCTATATTGTAGCCTCTTAGGTAGCAGCTTAAATCTCTTAGTTAGCTTCTTATTTAGCGTAATTTAGGCTTTAAAATAGGTTTTTTTTTTCTGTTTTTCTTCCTAAACAGTCACATAAGCTTAATCCTTCCAGATTATTTTAGGCTTAATTAAGAAGCCGTAGCTATCATTAAGGGAACCCTTTTAGGCTCTTAGTAGCTTATTTCTTTTAGTTTTTCAGCTTATCTTGTGAGCTTAAGCCCCAAAAAGAAGAACAAAAATAACTGAAAAGCTTATTTAGAAAGCTTTTTGCAGCCCCAATAAAGCTCACTTTTCTGGCTTATTTCTTTGAGATCAGCCTTATGTGCTTATTAGGAAAATTGTTTCCCCTAAGGCCCCTTAATAAGTTTTGCGTTTATAAAGTTTCAAAACTAAGCTGTTGGGACACACTTGCAGTCGGGTCCACTTCAGGACCATTTGGTATTTTTTCTTTTCTAGTTAACATTGTTAGTACCCTGTGGTTAGTTAGCGCTGTTACCCGCAGTTTAGTCCGTCAGTCCCTTCACTGTTACGGCCCTATTTTGTTATCCACATTAGTTTATTTAATTTAATTCATATAAATTAGGTTAAAATTTAAATCAGTTTAATTACTTTTTTATAAATCAGTAAAATTTGGGCATTTTTATATTTTTAGAATTGTTAACTTTCTTTATTTTATTTTAATTTTTTCAGAATTTATATAACTTTTATTTTTTTCTTTTTCTATTTTGCTTAAGTTTAATAAAGTTTATTAATCTTTAAAAATTCATAAAAAATCCAAAATTAATAAAAAAATATTTTCTTTTTTTATAAATTTTTTCTTTTGTCATTTAGTGTCTAAGGAAAAATATAAAAATAATTATAGGCTTAATTCATTTCTTAAATTTCAGTCTTAGACCGTTTTACCGGGTGCATTTTACCGTTTCTTTTCGTTTATAACATTCAATACGACTCTCGTTTTAGTTCATAGTTTTCTTTATTTCAAGTAGAGTAATTAAATTTAATTTTGATTTTTAATTTCAATTTACATTTATTTTTCTTAATTGTTTATAATTAGGGTTCCCTATACTGATTCTGTTCCCGCGTATTTTAGGTAATAGACTAAATTTTAGGTACTTCCCTATAACTAATTTTGTTTCCCGTATTTTAAGACCATTTCCTTTGCTTGTTTTCCGAAGATTAAATTAAGTTTATTTAATTTAGTTATTATCATATCAGTGTTTCCATAATATATCCTCCATTCACAATCAACCAGGATAAATTTCAATTGCAGTATAGCCTCGTTGGGACATACGACCCGGGAATATCTCTTCCGGAATCTTTTTATCATTGATTCTTATATATTTTATATATATACAGTCCCGCGAATCAATTTTGCGCCAGTTTGCCTGGGAGGCTTTGCTACATTACATCCGACTTTGATCTAAACTTTATCTTATATTAATATATCATATAAAAAAAAAAAAAAAAAAAAAAAAAAAAATAATAATAAATAAAAAAAAAAATAAAAATAAAAAACACAAAAATATTTTTCTTTTCTTTTTATTAGTACATATCATATAAAAAAAATATAAAAAAAAATAAAAAAAAAAAAAAAAAATAAAAAATAAAAAAAAAAAAAAATTGTCCATAAAATATTAAAAAAAAACTAAATGTAAATACCAAAAATACTAATATTCTCCACTGGGTATGTAATCACAATAAGTTCCGGTGAACCCTGCTGAGTTCCCAAATCGAACTAGAGATTTATAACTTGCCTTCAGTGGTCACTTACGATATACGCTCACTATCATTCTGATTACCAAACTATAAAGTGAGTTTTAAAGGAGGGTTGTTCCTAGGAACTCGGACCCAAAAGGTGAAAATAAGCTTCGCGCTATTCCTACTCCTCCCGCTCACGCTTGCGTTTTTTCATTCTGAGAGCAACCGTGAAGTAAAATGGATTATTTGCTAAGTTGTCTCTCTCTTGTCCTTTAAAATAGACTGTGAATATATTTTAAATCCGAAATATCCAAAAAAAAAAAAAAAAAATTAGTGTAATCTTCTTTTATTTATTTATTCTTATTTGTGCATAGCGCACATTCATCTCAGTCACGTGACCGCGACCTCCTCCACCAGAAGGACGCCAGTTGTAATGAACCTCTTCATAAAATACCCCATTTCAGGGAAGATCCTACAGTAGAGCAATGGCAGACACTCAACGTATGGCTCAATTGCTCCAAGCACACCACCGAGGGGCTAACGAGGAACGCAATCCTTATTCCTGACATTGTGGCAACAATTCGAGCCGAAGCATGGTTATGCAAATCTTGTCCAGAACAAACAGTTCTTCGGTCATGACAAAGAAGACCCGCATGCTCATATCCGTTACTTCAACAAGATCACCTCCACAATGAGGGTTCCCAATGTTCCAATTGCTACGATTAAGCTAAGCTTTTTTCCATTCTCTAATCGAGGGAGCAGCCCGAATATGGCTAGAAAAAAGAACCCCCTTCGATCATTCAAACTTGGGACGATCTTTAATCCATATTCATCAACCAGTTTATCTTTGTCCTCCTTCACAAACAACGAATCTTCGCATGAAATCACCAGAATTCAGCAGAGGGTCGATGAATCGTTTTAGAGCTTGGATCGTTTCAATGACTACTTAGGGCAGTCCACTACCATGGATTCTCAGAATTGCATCAACTTGGATAACATTCTATACCTTTGAACATTAATGATCAAGATTCATTGAACACCGCAGCAGTGGAAACTTTTTGGACAAAATGCCTCGCGACATGTTTAAAAATCTCGAGAGCAAAGTCCAAAGTTCGTCAAAACACGGAGCTAGAGGCAGTTTGTTTGCCAAGTAAGTAACGAACTCATTCCTCGCCAAGCTGTTTTCATCTAGCTGTTGCGAGAACTAATGGATATTGTCCGAGCATTGCTCTTAACAAGAAGAACCAAGCTTCTGCTCCAGCTCCAGCCCTGCCACCTGTCAAAAGTCCGTTGAAGCTAAGTTGTGTTACTTGCGGTGGGCCCATATCTCACCAAAACTGTCCATCCACTCATGCAAACGTTATCGGGACAACTTTTCTGAGTATGTGTCACAAAGCCGCTGCAAGCTAATTACAAAACCAAGTAAGCTCCAATTTCCCGACCCTCAATGGTTTCAAATCATATTAGACCCCAGTTTTACCACCCTTCAGAATCTCAAGCTAATAATCAACTATTCAATCGGGGAATAATTTAACCAAAACCGGGAAAGCAAATTCAACCAAAGACAGAGGTGGAAATTTCAATCAGTCCAATTTCAGTCAGAACAACTTCCATAGACCCCAGGTTAATCAGTCCCACTTATCAATCCCCCGTTCCTCAACAACAACAGTGTCACCAAGAACGATTTGAAAACTAGCGACAAGGCTAATGATGCTATCCATGAGAAACAGCAAATAACCTCCAAAACCAGGGTCATAGAGCATGCAATCGAAACAATCAAATTGAACAATCAATGGCAAATCTGACTGATTGTTGGCTAAGTATGTAACTCCAATACCGCTTCTACTTCAGGTCTGGACATCCCTGGTAACACAGTTAACTAACCCTAGAGAAACTATAAAGGGTAAACACTAAATACCCAAAGCGGTGTTGCATATCAGACCTCCTATTCCTACTTCTTCAGTAGTGAAACCAATACCCGAGGTGACAAAGACCAAGTGCAACCCTCTTGTTCAACAAGTAACTGCCCCGTCCAACCTCCGGTAGTCCTGAACCAATCACAACCTCCATTCTTGAAGCCATATTGTTGCTCCTGTTGTTGCAGGTGCTCCCGTACCAAACACTAAACCTACAGTTTCTCGTCCATATCCTTCGAGGCGGATATGAAAAGAGCCGTAATCAAGCTAATGAACAAATCGACAAATTCGTATGAAATCATCAAAGGATGATTGCCGAGATAGCTTTACGATGCTCTAGTATTTGATGCCCAAATACAATTACGCCTCGACTCTAAGGACCTTACTTGGAATAAAGAAAACTTACTGAAGAGGCTTCGAAACTTCTAATTGAACCCTTCTAAGCTCGAACTCGATGAATAACATTGTTTCGGGAGCGGACATCTTGAACAAATGTTACCTAGAAAACTGGGAGACCCCGGCAAGTTCCTGATTCCTTGGAATTACCAGGGATGGATGAATGCTTAGCATTAGCCGATCTCGTGGCTAGCATTAATCCTAATGCCATTTTCAGTCTGGGAAAAAGCTTCACTTCCTGATCTAAACTCCAACTTACATGACACTCGAACTGCGGATCGTCAATTTCTAAACCAATGGAATTGCAAAAGACACCCGCCGTTAAAGATGGTGTACATTTCACTTTCCAGCCGAACTTTGTGGTTGTAGATTTTAGCCAGACCCCGAGTTCTCCTTTAATTCTCGGGAGGTGCTTCTTAAAACCGGTCGGCTTTGATTGATGTGCACTAGGGTGAATTGACTCTTAGAATAGAAGTAAGCCATCACTTACATATGGATCAGACTTCAAGATAACTCAGTCCAATTACACTCACATGACGGCAAAACAAGCTTGACGTCATTGATATTGGTTTTGTGAGGAATACCTCAAGAAGTTTCTTGGTTTTACTAATATAATCGCGAGTGGAAATTCCACCGGTTATGATCCAAATTGTTGCTAACTTCTTCTCCTACCCTAACTCCATTTGGGGATAGTGATTTCTTGCTCTCTCGAAGAAGCCGACTCTTTCCTTGGTCTAGCAGATGTATCGATTGTCCACAGCATATAATCCAATCTACTAATGATCCTTAGGGGGAAATTCTTATTCTAAAGCCATCTTGAATATGGAACCACTCACTTCCCCTCCAAGTCAAGGAACTTATCCTCTCAGAAGCCAACTGAGCGTAAAGTCTGTGAAACAATACAGCAATTCTTCCATTGATGAACCGACTGAGTTGGAACTCAAGGAACTGCCTCCACCCATCCGAGTATGCATTTTTGGAGTGCACAAACAAGTTGCCCCGTCCCATATTGCTAAAGAGATTGGAGTGTTGAGGAAAAATCCGCTCTCGTAAAAGTGGCTAAAGTCCCAACAAGCATGCTCCGCTTAGGAAACTTTCTGACATTCAGGTATCAACCCGGAAATTTTTTTACCACAAATTCTATGGAAGAAGGACCTATGCACCATGCAGTCCAACATCAAAGAAGAGTAAATCCAAAAATCCAACACACGATGTTATTAAAAAGGAGGTTGAAAAACTTACTTGAACTGGATGATTTAAAAAAAACCCCTTTCTCCGAACAGTCCTGGGTATAGCCCGATACATTGTTGTACCAAGAAGGAGGAATGCGTGTGGTAGTGAACGAGGAAAGATTAGTGTGATTCCAACTCGTTTGATTACCGGATGGGCGGTATGCAATGACCTATCGTAAGTAAATGAAGCCAACCCGCAAAGACCACCTTCCCTCTACACCGTTCCATGACCAAATGCTTGAAGATAAGCTGGAATGAATACTAACTGTTTCTCGATGGTTTTCTTCCGTTAATTTCCAAATCCCCATTGACCCCCGTGATCAGACAAGACTACTTTTACTTGCCCATAAGTACGGCACTTTGCCTACCGTACGCATGCTTTCGGCTTATTCAATGCTCCAGGCAACGTTCAACGATGTTGTTTACGCCATCTTTCATTGACATGGTTGAGAAGACGATGAAGTCTTTAAGGACTACTTCTCAGTCTTTGGAATTCCTTTCCCAAATTGCCTCTATCTACCCAGTTTAGACCACATGCTTCAAGGTGTGAAGACACCACTTAAGTCTTAACTGGAGAGAGCCATTTTTATGGACAAAGAGGGCATTGTCCTCGGCCATAAGAATTCTAAGAAAGGGATTGAGGTTACAAAGCCAAAATCGATGTCATTGCAAAATTACCATCATCCCACCACATCAAAGGAATAGAGTTTTCTCGTCATAATGCCGTTTTTAACCGGCGGTTCATATAGGATTTCTCAAAAATATCCCGACCAATGACCCATCTCCTTGAGAAGAATACTCCATTCATCTTTTCCGATGACTGCATTCGAGCTTTCCAAACATTAAAAGATAGACTTACGGAAGCTCCAATCTTGATTGCTCCAAACTGGGACCTTCCATTTGAGCTTATGTGCGATGCAAGCGATTTCGCCATAGGTGCAGTTTTGGGGAACGTCATGAGAAACAATTTTACGGCCTATCCTATGCTAGTAAGACCTTGATTGAAGCACAAACGAACTACACTACGACTGAAAAAGAATTACTTGCCATAGTGTATGCTTTCGAGAAATTCAGGTCTTACCTCATCATGAACAAAAGCATAGTGCATACGGACCATTCCGCCCTTAAGTATCTCTTTGCAAAAAAGGATGCCAGCGAGATTGCTCCGATGGGTTTCTCCGCCTACAAGAAATTTGACTTCAAAGTATTGATACTAAAGAGCCGAGAACCTCGCAGCCGATCACTTCTCAGATTGGAAAACCCGTATGAAAACTCATGATCCTAAAGAAATAAATGTAAGTTTTCCTCTTGAGACGATAAATATGGTGACCTATTCGTGGAGATTCAGAACCCCGGGGTTGCCCCGACTTTGGCAAATTATGCAACTGGCGGGTAACATCGTTGTGAAGGGCATGTCAACCCAACAGAAAAATAAGTTTCTTCAAGGACCGTAAAACATTTATTTTTGGGATGAACCCTTCTTGTTTAAGAATTTTGTGGCGGATCAAGTGATCAGGCATGTGTGCACGGCAATGAAGCTCTTGAATTCTCTCAGCCTTGCACAATGGACCCACCGGGGACATCATGGTGCAAACTCACAGCCAAAAAGATCTTTTGACTCCCGTTTTCTTCTGGCCAGCCATCTATAGAAGATGCCCACGATTTGACAAGAACTGTGACTCGGGCCAAACGGGGCAAGGAAAAACTTTCACATCGTATTACATGCCCTCAAAACTCAATCCAAGTTTGTGAAATCTTTGACATGTGTGGCAATTCGACTTATATGTGGTGCCGATCCGTCTTCACGAGGGAAAACAAGGTATATTCTCTGGCAGTCGACGTTATTTGTCAAAATGGGTTGAACGATAGCACTCCCCACCAATGATGCCCGAGTAGTATTTGCAAGATTTCTGAAATCTCTCTCGCCAGATTTGGTGCTTCCCCGTGCAATCAAAGTGATCGCGGAAAACCCATTTTTTGTAATGACCATTTTGCAAAAGCATGCAGAAATAGGAGTTACTCACCTGGTCTCTCCACCGCTTGATTCACCCACAAACAGAGGGCAAGGGAAGTATCAAATCGTGGCTTAAAAGAATCCTGAAAGACCTTAGGGAAGAAAAGATTCCGTGCCTCCCTGGCCGGACAAACTAATGATGCATTATGGGCCCTTCCGCACAGCTTACAAAACACCCATCGGTGTACTCCTTACAAGCTTGTGTATGGAAAGGCATGCCATCTTCGATCGAGCTGAGCACAAAGCCTACAGGGGCCCATTAAAGAAGCAAACTTCGATCCAGTAATTACGGGTGATCACCGGAAAGTTCAAATCAATGAACTTAATGAACTTCGTGATCATGCCTATGAGAACTCTTTGATCTATAAGGCCAAAACAAAGAGGCTCCATGACTCTAAGATCAAAAACCGTGTTTTTCAACATCGTGATCGAGTCCCGCATCTTTAATCCAGATTAAAGATTTCTCGGGCAAACTAAAATCCCGTTGGAATGGCCCTTTTCACCATCACTAGAGTATTTCCATATGGCACTGTGACTTATCTCAAGCCAACGGGCCAAATTTCAAAGTGAATGGTCATCGCGCAAACAATATACTTTGGGAGGGAACGTTCCGACACATGGTATTCCAGATCTCCAAACTTTCCCCAAGGATCAATAAATCCTTGTGATGGGTCAAGCATCGCGACCCTAAACAAGCGCTTCGTGGGAGCACCCTGCATATCCGTAGTTTTTTTTTTTAATAATTTGTTGTATGTGTAAGAAATCATGTCTTTGTCCATTAACCCGTGTTTCCAATTGTTGTTGTTGTTTACTGTCCTAGGATTGCCCGGATTGTGAAACTCTCATTTGCATTCATCAAAGAGTTCACATCCTCAGCATCATTTGGAATTCCGATATCCTAATCTTATCGACAAAACGTTTATCTTTTAGGCATAAACCTCATAAACGGCCTTAGATTAATGTAATTCCCTCAAAACATCGAGGACGATGTTTAGTTCTAGTTTGGGGTCGGGGGGGTTATCTCCGATTTGAATGTTGGCCTGCAGCATTGTTACCAACTAAACACCTTTTTTTTAATTTTAAACCACCAAAATACCAAAAAATGAAAAAATTGAAAATTTTTCAAAAATATAATAATGTTTTTGTCGCGTTTTGCTTTTCTTTTTGGGTAGAATAAGAATATTTTTGACTCGATCGGGCCGTGTTGACCTAGCTAGTTCTTTAGGCCAAGCTTTCACGAATTCTATAAGCTTGAATTTTTAATAATGTGAAGAACGAGAAATGATAGAGTTAAATATAAGTGTTATGTGGCTAAGCAAGACTCTTCTAAAAACTTATACAAGTAACTTATGGTTTCTCATTCACCGTCGATTTCTAATCCACCTAAATCAATACGTACTCAATAATTCAACGAAGTACAATCGATGTATTTCGAGAAAAAGCATCAAATTTTGTAACTTGAGTTTTCAAAGCGAGATTTTATAGTGATTTAAAATAATAAATGCCAAAAGAAGACATGAATGAAATGTGAATGCAAAAATGCATGATATTGAAATTTTTTGGCCAATGAAGCATACAGTTGATATGATGGAGCAAGTAAAGAATGTTCGTGGATATCCCACTCGCTAGCAACGAGGTGGGGGTTTCAACTAAAGACGTCTTTGCTTCTAGGATTGGTGTGTCGTGATATCTCACTTGGAAGAAAGGTCTAGGGAGGTATCAAACTAAGACACCAGCCTTAAAGATGTTTATCAAGAAGGGTTTAAAATAAGAAGATAGATAAGAGAAACCGTGAAAAGTCGGGAGTTTAATTTACTTAAGCCCATAATTAGGAAAAGGTGTTGATGTGAGTTCCCACAACGCTAAGCAACGGGGTGGGTTTCAAACTAAGACACCGGTCGTAATGTCCGTGATATCCTCTCCGTTAACCACAAGAGGTAGGGTTCAAACTAAGCAACGCATTCAAGCCTTTAAAGAACTTATGATTTATGTTGTAATATGTTGCAAAAAGTTCCTAAAGTTTAAATCTCCGAAAACAAGTTACGAGTCTTAATAAAGTTGTTGCTTTGAGTCAGATTCATTTTGAATATGACTAGAAATAAGTTGATCTATGGTTAAATAAAATGAGTTACACACATTCAATCGTAAATCCACTTTGAGTTTGAAAATTCACAAGTCATAAGTATGAGGGCTTAACATATAAACTTATATCGAAATGATCTTGTTTGATTGCTTAGCTTGGAACTTGGCAAAATCGAGGAACGGATGAAATTATCCGTCAGGACATCCGTAGATCACTCTACGGACGCTTCTCATTCTATGATCCCAGTTTGATAAATAAAGAAAGTCGAACTTGTTAAAAAATGAGAAAATCCAAAAATATTAGTTGTAGTTAGTGTAAATTCAGAAAATGGTGAAAATGGGGCTTACGTGTTTACTACATAACATTGTGTGAGGACACACAATACCTTAGTTTGGAGGGATTTGATAAGTGCTTAATATCACATATCTTTTACCATCTAAAAACGAGCTTAAGAACCAAAAACAGACAGAAAACTGCCAAATAATGTTTTGTTTTGCATTTGTATTGTGCAGGAAGTGGATATCAACAAAAAGACAGAAAACCAAGCCAAAATGACAAAACTGAGCATGGAATGGAAAAGACTGTGCAAAATCAAGGCCAAAGTCCAAAAATGTCAAAGTCAGAGTCAATACTGAAGAATACTATTGAATGCAATCTTAACCCATCTGATGGGCCGGGAAAGCCCAATAGTATATTTATGAAGACTGTGAAGACCAAATGGGCCCTCAATCAATTACAACAACCCATTTGTGTGCAATTGACAAAGACTGTGAAGACTTTGAAGGCCCAATCCTAGCCCAGTTACAGCCAATCTCAGCCATTGTACACACAAAACCACTCCCTAGAACACTTATTGGCTTGAAAAGCCCAATACCCAACCTTAACCATTATGGGCCTTAAAGCCCAATAACATGAGCCTACAACCTTATGGGCCCAGACACACTACAATTTGCCCAATACAAAGCCAATAAAAACCCAAGCCAACAAAACCCACAATCCTTTTAATAAAAATAAGGACCAAAAAATGTAAATTTTTAAAAACTTTGTTTTATAATTAAAATTGAAAAAAAATAAATAAAAAGGGCCAAAAATGCCAAGTTTGAAAGTTGTTTTATAAAAGAAAAATAGAAAAATAAAACACAAGGGCTGAAATTGCAATTTTCCAAAAATCCTTTTAGTTATAAAAAGCAGGGACCAGTTTTTGCCAATTCCCCTAAACCTTCTTGTTTTCTTCATAAAACAGAGGGCCATTGGTGCCACTTTCCAAACTTTTGTTATAATTAAAAAAGGCTGAAAAAGAAAGTGAAAAGAAAGAAGTGTTGGGGGGCATTCTTGCTCGTCCCCAATCTCTCTTTTAAACCCTGCAAACCCACCCCTGCCTTAACCACTCCCAGCCAAAACCATAACCACCTCAATTTCCCAAGGTTTTTTGGCCAAAACCACTTCCACTCACATGCCCCTCACCTCTCGCCTCACCTACCCTGCCCTTAATAACCCCTTTCCCTGTCAAAACACTACAACCCACACACCCCCAGAATGTTGAGATGAAGAAAGACCAAATGGAGGGTAGATTGCTTTGGAATACTTCTACACATCACAGGAATCACAACCCAGACAAAGAGAGCCTTTGGACCTCTAATAAAAAGAAAGAAGAACAAGAAAAAAAAAAAAAATCCCGTTTTATTTTCTAGTATAAATTTCACTTAAGGTTTTGCCTTTAAATTGTTGTACTCCATTTCTTTTTTCAAGTTTATAATGTATTATTTCAGGTTTTAAATAAAAATAAAAAGTATTTTTTTGTGTTATTGCATTTGTTACAATTTGAAATAGAATTAAATTGTTTAAAGCCTGTTGTAAACTTTGTGTAAAAGTGTTATTAAAGTGAGTAAACCTCACTTTATGAACACTCTTCTTAGCCTTATTTCACCAAAAATCAGTCAAAAAAAATTCGATTTTTTAGAAAATAAAGGGAGTGTTTGGTTTAGCATAAAATGGTCAATGGGATGTGCAGGGTCAAATGCACTCAGCCAACGTGCTGAGTGTGTGGGTTTCATTTAGCCATTTAAATCGCCATTGTTAGTTTGAAAATCAGTTTTTATGTTCCTTTTGATATTCTGTCAACTTTCAATAAGCAAAAATGAGCTTAAAGGCTCAAGCTGCTTATGCAGCTTAAGCACACCACTTGTGTGCTTGTTGTTGTTGTTTCTAGCCTAGTTACCAACACCCTTGTGCTGTCCCTTTAAATTACCAAGTTTAAGTCCACAGTTGTTTGCAATTTTTTGAGAATAGCCATTTTAAAAGCCCCTTTATCAGCAGTTTTTAATCCGCCAAAATGCTCAACTTTTTGAAAAGAAGCGCCTTATCTACCACCACTTTCAATCTGTTTGTACTTGAATTTGGCCAATAAGCTTTTAAGAGCTTATTGCATAAGCCCAAATAAGCCCCTTGGCCACTGTTTGTACCTCCCCTGGTGCTAGACACCTATTTCAGCCCCCTTTTTCTAGCTTATTTGCCATTAAGCCATAGGACATTAGTGCTTTTTAACATAGCTTATAGGTAGGCCTCTTAGGTTTAGCAGCTTAAATCTCTTAGTTAGCTTCTTAGTTTAGCTTAATTTAGGCTTAAAATAGGTTTTTTTTCTGTTTCTCTAAACTGTCAACAAAAGCTTAGTCTCGTTTCAGCTTATATTAGGGCTTTATTAAGAAGCCTTAGCTTATCATTAGGACTACCCTAGCTAGTACTTATTTCTTTAGTTTCAGCTTATCTTGTGAGCTTAAGCCCCAAAAAGAAAGAAAAATAAGCTGAAAAGCTTATTTAAAGAAGGCTTTCAGCCCCAAAAGCTCACATTCTCGGCAGTAATTCTTGATTCATCATTATGTCTTATTAGGAAAATTGTTCCCCTTAAGCCCCTTAATAAGTTTGCTTTTATAAGTTTTCAAAAATAAGCTGTTGGGACCCACCTTGCAGTCGGGGTCCACTTCAGGGACCATTTGTGTAATTTTGTCTTTCTAGGTAACATTGTTTATCCCTGTGGTTAGTTGCCTGTTACCCTGTGATTAGTCCGTAAGTCCTTTTCACTGTTAGTCCCCTTTTTTTTAACCACAGTTTTATTTTATTAATTTAATTAATATAAATTAGGTTAAAATTTAATTATTTACTTTACTTTTTAAATATTATAAAAATTTGGGCCTTTTTTATATTTTTAGAATTGTTAACATTTTCTTTTTTTTTATTTATTTTTCAGAATTTTTTATAACTTTTATTTTTGTCCTTTTTCGTATTTTCCTTAAGTTTATTAATTAGTTATTAAATCTTTAAAAATTCATAAAAAATCCAAAAATTAATAAAAAAATATTTTTCTTTTTTATAAAATTTTCTTTTGTCATTTAGTGTCTAGGAAAAATATAAAATTTATTATAGGCTTAATTTTTCTTAAATTTCAGTCTTAGACCCGTTTTACCAGGTGCATTTTACCGTTTCTTTTCGTTTTACATTTAAACGACCTCCGTTTTAGTTCTAGTTTTCTTTATTTTTCAAGGAAAGTTAATAAGGAAATTTAATTTTGATTTTAATTTAATTTAGCATTATTTTCTTAATTTGTTAGATTTAGGGTTCCCGATACCATATCTGTCCCCGTATTTTAGTATAGACTATAATTTTAGGAAATCCCTATAACATTTTGTTTTCCCGTAGTTTTATAAGATCCCCATTTCCTTTGCTTGTTTCCCGTAATTAAATTAAGTTTATTTAATTCTTTAGTTAATAATCATATCATGTTTTCCATAATATATTCTCCATTCTCATCAACCAGATAAATTTCAATTGCATCCTCCGTTTGGGACATACGAACCCAATAATCTCTTCCGGAATCTAGTTATCATTGATATTCTTATAGATTTTAATATATAGACTGTCCGCAATTCACCAACAATTTTGTTGACGTTTTAAGCAATGTTTTCAGGAGGTCAATAGGCACGAGGTGCCAAGGATGCATTGGATTATGTTTTGGATTGCACTGTTAAAGATATGTGTGCATCATGTTTTGGGATATCAATGTTATCTTTTGTAATAATAAACAAAGAACAAGTAAAGCTATAAGCTTTTGTAATATGTCTTTTATTTAAATCCAATGTATCAGTTTAAACGACTTTTGTGTCGTTCTTATATATATCTTGTGCTGTTGATCTTGAAGTAACATGCCCCGGATCCTTATTCCGCTGCGACCCATTTTGGGGGTGTTACAGATTGGTATCAAGAGCCAAGGTTATAGAGAACCAGGTCAAAATGTTTTTGCTGGACTATAACCATTTTCAAACATTGCATACATACAAAAGGGTTTTTACGGGGTATTCATATACAAATTATTGCATTAGTCGGTTAGGCTATATACATGCATAATTGATATACGTGTTTATAATATATTACGTATATAAGGATGATAGTCTTATATTAATATACTTATATAAGCTAATTTTTGATTTCAGATACTATCATGTCAGATTCTGAGCACTCTACGGTTACATACACATCAGTATCTGAGGACGATTCAGACATGGGGTCACCAGGAGTCGAGGGACCTATTTTTCAGGATCCACCATCTCCGGATTACGTGCCTGGCCCTGAGGAGCCAGAGCAGGCACCACCTTCACCTATTTACGTACCATTTGTTCCGGAGCCTGTTTACCCGGAGTTCTTACCAGTGGACGATGAGGTATTCCCGGCTGAGGAGCAGCCACTGCCTGCTGCTGACTCACCTACTCATCAGTCACCAGGGTATATACCGGAGTCCGACCCTGAGGAGGACCTAGAGGAGGATGACGAGGAGGATCCTGAGGAGGATCCAGCCGACTATCCTGCTGACAGAGGAGATGACGATGATGATGATGCAGAGGAGGAGGAGCACTTAGCTCCTGCTGACCCTGCAGCTGTTGCTTATTCAGCTGATCAGGACCCATACCTTGCTTATCGCGTCACGGCTAGGATGTCCATCCGACCCCAGGCGCCGGCACCATTCCTCTCCGAGGAAGTTGCTGAGAGAGTGTTAGCCTTACCTACTCCACCACCATCACCTCTCTCACCATACTCATCACCACTTCCTCAGATACCCTCTCCGCCATTACCTATACCATCTCCTGTTCATGAGACTGAGATGCCTGAGATTTGTTTACCGCTTCGTAAGAGGCCGCGTCGTACTACTCCTGGTCCTGGATACGAGGTCGGGGAGAGTTCGGCAGCTGGTACTGCTAGGCAGGTTGGACCTGCCACAGCTAGGGCAGACCTTTATGGATTTGCTGAGATGTTAGATACCGCTCCAGGACGCCAGACGTCTAGAGAGTTAGGCTATGGTATTACGGATAACATGGGATACCTTGTAGGAGCCATCCAGGAGATGACACCGACCATCTTAGAGGGGGTCAATCCATAAAAAAGAGAGTTTACTGAGTTGGTTACAACTGATGAACCAGGAGGATGAATCATATATTCCCTCAGCTGATGATGCACGATAATGACCGAGCTTACTTAAGCCCGAGTCAACATGTTATAGCAGGGATAGGCCATTCCATAACGGCACTGTCCCCCCCCGCCCATCTGATAGAGGAGGAGGCCAGATTATCTCGTGCCGCTTGGGCACGGTCGATGGATGCTTGCGATCAGGTACATTCTGAGGGCATATCACTTTGGACTACGGTTATGGCTCAGCAGTCCGAGATCCACTGGGGTTCCAGGCAGCAGACCGTAGGAGACAGTTGTGATTTCCAGCTCTGCTGAAAGCAACTAATCGAGACAGAGACAGTTATTGGGAGGCACAAAAGATAGTGACGAGGCCTCAAGACTCAGATGATCGAGCTTCAGGACAGCAGGGGACTGCTAAGGATCCTGCAGTACCCAGAGCTACCAGAGGAGGCCATGTAGCATTTCTTAGAGCATGGGTTATGATTTTGTACTACAATACAGTCTGGTAAGTAATATGGGATATTTCCCATCTAGCAGACGTATAGATCTTTTGTTTTGTCTAGCTACTCTGTTAGATCTTATTTGTTTCATGTTATCGGCTACTTTGTACAGCCTACTAAGTATAACAAGTATAATCTCGGCAATAAAGGCTTTAGGTTTATTTTGTCTTGTAACCAAAGTGTTAGTGATCGATTGTATTAAACCCATCATTGTATTAATTTTCCCCAAGTTATAATATGAAAAGGTTGGATTATGTTTTATATGAAAATCGAATTTATTGTGAATGAATGTCGATTGTAAAGTATCAATACAATTGTTTATATCACCTTGTGTTGGATCTCGTTTTATTATTATGTAATACAATCGGGTTATGTTAAGATTTTGAAATCTAACGGGTAATTATGTTCTTGGATTTAAGAAAATGGCACCAAGAGAAGCCCACGGGGTTTAAACCAACTCAACTCCACCACCAGTCACAGACCCTACTACCACCACTTCGGTCACCAGTGCCCAACTGCAGGCCATGATCGACGAGGGTGTCACTGCTGTGTTGGCAGCACGTGCTACGACCCGAAATGGCGATGATAGCCATACCTCGGGAACCGGTGTGAGAAGGAATGAACGCACTGTTCGGGAGTGCACCTATCAAGACTTCATGAAATGTCAACCCTTATTCTTCAGGGGTACAGAAGGAGTGGTCGACTTGACCCAGTGGTTGAGAGGATGGAACACCGGTTACGCAAAAGTAACTGCTCGAGGAGACAAAGTGAAGTTTGGCCACTGTTACTCTTATGGGAACTGCTCTAACATGGTGGAACTCAACATGCTAGGACATGACTAACGAGGTCGCATATGCAAATGATGTGACTGACTTGAAGAAGAAGATGACAGCTAAATATTGTCCGAGGAATGAAATTAAGAAAATTGAGGCAGAAATGTAGAACCTAAAAGTACAAGGCACCGATGTAGTAGCCTACAACCAACGCTTCCAGGAGCTAGCATTGCTGCTGCGACAGAAGTTTCCTGCAAAGCCTGACAAAATTGAAAGGTACGTCGGTGGGAGAGCCCGACCGACTACTCAAGTGTTGTGGCATCGAAGCCAAAGACCATGCAATGAGGCTATTAGAGATGGCGACCTGAACTTGATGGATAGGAGGATTAACACTTTGGCTGAGAGACAGACAGAAAATAAGAGGAAGTTTGAAGACACTCCTCGAAATAACCAAAACCAACAACAGAACAAAAGACAGAACACAGGCAGGGCTTATGCTGCCGGGAACAGTGACAAGAAACCGTATGAAGGGACTAAACCTTTATGTCCCAAGTGTAACTTCAACCATTACGGTCCTTGTATACCAACATGCACTAACTGCAAGAAGCTTGGCCACCTAGCCAAGGACTGTAGGAGCCGGCCTGCAACTGCAAAAACAACAACAACAACGCAATAACAATAACAACAACTAACCAACCGTAACAACAACAACCCAAGAGCCCAAGGGGCAAATACCAATGCCATCGTTTGCTTTGAGTGTGGGGCTCCAGGCCACTTCAGGAACAACTGCCCCCAGTGGAAGAACAAGAATCAGGGAAATGGTAACGGTGTAGCCAGGGCTTATGCAGTGGGAGTTGCAGGGCAAAACCCAGACAACAACGTTGTGACGGGTACGTTTCTCCTAAACAACCGTTGTGCTTCCATTTTATTTGATACTGGTGCAGATAGAAGTTTCGTGTCTACTCAATTTAGTGCTTTGATTAATATAGCCCCCACTACATTAGATCATGGTTATAACGTTGAATTAGCTGATGGTAGAATAATTTGGGTAAATACGGTATTACTGGGTTGCACGTTAAATTTTCTGAACCATCCGTTTCACGTCGACCTAATGCCTGTAGAAATGGGTACTTATGACGTCATAATTGGCATGGACTGGTTGACGAAATACCAAGCCGTTATTGACTGTGCTAAGAAGATCGTTCGTATTCCCTTTGGGAGCGAAATCTTAATTTTTCATGGAGACGGAAGTAGAAATAAACGCGGGACTCGATTAAACATCATCTCGTGCACCAAGGCCCAGAAGTATCTGCTACAAGGATGTCACGTCTTTTTGGCACATATTACCGTCAAGGAGACTGGAGACAAGTCGAAGAAGAAGCAACTGCAAGATGTACCGATCGTCAAAAATTTTCCCGAAGTATTTCCCGAGGACTTGCCAGGTCTTCCACCTACCAGACAAGTGGAATTTCACATCGATCTAGTACCTGGTGCTGCACCTGTAGCACGGGCACCTTATCGATTGGCCCCATCAGAAATGAAAGAATTGGCGGATCAACTACAAGAGCTTTCCGACAAAGGCTTTATAAGACCTAGTTCATCGCCATGGGGAGCTCCAGTTCTATTCGTCAAGAAGAAAGGGATCGTTACGGATGTGCATAGATTATCGGGAACTAAACAAACTAACGGTGAAGAACCGTTGTCCGTTACCAAGAATTGATGACTTATTTGACCAACTTCAAGGGTCGAGTATCTACTTAAAGATCGACCTAAGGTCGGGTTATCACCAATTGAGGGTTCGAGAAGAAGACATCTCGAAGACTGCCTTCAGAACTCGATATGGACATTACGAATTCCAAGTCATGCCGTTTGGTTTGACCAACGCACCTGCTGTGTTTATGGACCTCATGAATCGAGTGTGCAAACCTTATCTGGACAAATTCGTAATTGTCTTTATTGATGATATTTTGATCTATTCCAAGAGCAAGCAAGAGCACGAAGAGCATCTGAAGATAATATTGGAGTTGTTGAAGAAAGAGGAGTTGTATGCAAAATTTTCCAAGTGTGAATTTTGGATTCCCAAAGTATAGTTCCTCGGTCACGTGATTGATAATAAAGGCATTCATGTGGATCCAGCCAAGATCGAATCCGTTAAAGATTGGGCATCTCCTAAGACACCAACGGATATTCACAGTTTTTTAGTCTTGCTGGGTATTTATCAGCCGATATCATTGAAGGGTTTTCAAAGATCGCCAAACCAATGACCAAGCTCACTCAAAAGAAGGGTCAAGTGAGTGGGATGACAAAAAAAGCAGCGTTCCAGTTATTGTAAGGCAGAAGTTTGTGGTAGTGCAACCAATTCTGGCTTTACCTGACGAAGTGAAGATTTAATAGTATACTGCTATGCTTTGATCATAGATTGTGTCGTTGGTGCTGATCAATAAAGGGAAAAAAGTTATTTCTTTATCTCCCGCCCATTTAAAGATCCATGAAATAAATAAACTACTCATGATCTGGAAACTTTGGAGCAGTAGTGTTTCGCTCTGAAATTTGGAGGCACTATCTATATTGTACCAAGTGTAAACGGTGTTCACTGATCATAAGAGTTTTACACATATTCTTAATCAGAAGGAATTGAACAAATGAGACAAACGCCGATGGTAGAGTTGCTTATTGATTACGATAGCGATCTTCGTTATCACCCAGGGAAGGCAAATGTCGTTGCTGGATGTCATTGAGCAGAAAGAACGGGAACCACCGTTAAAGAGATTCGAGCTTTAGGTCATGACTATTGGCTTGGAGTCTCCAACAAATCTAAATGCTCAGACTGAACGCGAAACCAGAAAAACTCAAGAGTGAAAATGTTGGAGGTAATCTGATTGAAAATGCTAATATCCAGAGGAAATTAGAAATGGAAAAGTTGGAACCCCTCGACCGGATGGAACCCAAGTCCTCAATAGCAGGAGTTGGTTAACCTTGTTATGGCGATTTGCATACTGTGATCATGCAACTAGTCCCACAAATCAAAGTATTAATATCCATCCCAAGGTTCCGAAACAATTGTATCAATACGTAAAGAAGCTATATTGTGGCCCAATAAGAAAGCTTGATAATCGCCACCAAAGTAGCACGTGCTGACATGATGCTAAGGTCCAAGGCGAACATCAAAGAAGTCGGTTTTGTTTGGTACAACCCGAGATACCTCAATGGAAGTGGGTGACAATATCATAAGGATTTTGTCACAAAGCTCCCTAAGTCAACACAAGGGAATGACACCATTTGGAAAATCGTTGACCGCTACAAATCCGCTATCTTTATAACCATGAAAGAACTGACCCACTGGAGAAGCTAGCAAGAATGTACCTAAAGGAAGTACTAACCAGGCATGGAATCCGGTCTCGATATATTTGTGGATCGTGACCCTAGTTCGCATCAAATTTTCTGGATGTCACTTCAGAGAAGCTTTGGGTCACAATTAGATAGATATACGGCATATCATCCCAAACTGACGACAAAGCGAGAGAACCATTCAAACACTCGAAAATATGCATAAGCTTGTTGTGATCACTTTGGAAATGGTTGGGTTAAACATTTGCCATGTGGATCGAGTTTTTTGTACAATAACAGTTATCATGCTAGCATTAAGGCTGCACCCTTTGAGCACTTTATAACGTAGAAAATGATCGTTCGCCTGTTTGGATGGGCAGATGTGGAGAAGTTCAACTCAACCGGTCCCCCAAGATAGTTCAAGAGACGACTGAAGAAAAAACATTCAAGTTAACAAAGGACTGCAAGCCGCCTCGAGAAAGTCAAGAAGTAGCTACGCTTAATTTGAAGCGTAAAGCCGATGGAGTATGAGGTTGGAGATAAAGTGATGCTCAAGTTTCTCCTTGAAAGGGTTAGTTCGTTTTGGAAAAACGATTGGAAATTAAATCCCAGGTTTAGTTGGGACCTTTCAAGTAAGAAGAAGGTTGGAACGTTGCATACAAGCTTGAGCTGTCCTTAGGACGAGCAGAGTTCAAATACATTCACGTGTCCAACTTAAAGAGTTGTCATGCCGACGAACCTTTAGCCCGTTCCGTTGGGATGTTACTTCATTTTGATGACAAGCTTCAGTTAGTCGCGGAACCTAAAGAGATCATAGATCGTGAGGTTTAAACGGTTGAAGCGAAGCCAAATCCCATAGTCAAGGTTCGATGGAACTCCAAGATAGGTCCTGAAGTTTACATGGAACGCAAAGATCAATTTCCGAGAAAGAAATAAACCCACATCTGTTTCTCAAAGACCGGCCGTCCGTCAAGTGCTTGCGTCTTAAGCCTTGAGACAAGGCTTAGCTAACTGTGGGAAGACTATAACACCTTGTTTTTTAGGTCATTGTATACATTATGTAAACCACACTTTCTTTATTAGGGTTTTACCCGTGTTTTTTTTGCTCTAAAACCGAAAACGTTAAGTAAAATCGCGAAAACTACAAGATGAACATTCATATGTAAACGTGCAATAAACGATTAAATGTTTACAATCAAGCAAGTGTTATTGATGATTAATAAGATAATTTAAGAACTTTGTTCATCTTATTTTTTAATGGCTACGTAAAAATGCTTTACTTTCGCTATAAAATGCGGTTTAGGCATATCCGGGAAGTTTCCAAAACCTATGCTACGGCCTAAACGAATGACCCACTGTATATACCCAATACTCAAAATAATAAATATAACATCATATATATATATATATATATATATGCCGAATTTATGAGGTTATGACCAAGAATTTACAACTTGTCCATAATATCTAGATATTATAAGAAACAAACTCTTACACCTTTATCAACTAGACTTGTTAACCTTGAGCTAGGGTTAGAAAGTAACCATGGTTAGGTTAAGAAGATATTTTCTCTATATATAGCATGCATGCATAAGTAAACTTTCCTCTTTACATGCAAAATTCATTTTCTTCCTCTCTTTTATACTCCAAAACCCACGGCCAAAATAAGCCCTCTAAACAAATCCATACTTTGATTTTCTAAGATTATACAAGCATACACACCTCATACTTAAGGTATTCTAAGAAGGTTTCAAGGGTTGGTTAAGCTTTGAAAGGGTTTTAAGAAGTTATTGCAAGATTAGGGTTTCAAACCTAATCTAGGGTTTATAAGCTTGTAAGCTTTGATTTTGAATCTAAACACGGGTTTAGAACTTATTTCTCATCTCTTACATCATCTCTAAGGTTTTCTTAATTCCTTTATACTTTTATTTCTTGTGATTTTATGTGTTATATGTTATTTACGGCTAAATCACCACTAATGACTTTTAAATGTGTAAAATGGGTTTTTATTTGAGTTTATCAATTTATACACTTATTCTCATGTCCTAATGTTAAATAAATATCATGGATAATATATATCTCAAAAGATGTTAACTTATGGTTTAAGTATAAACATGTTTAAGGACTAATTAGGGTATTAAAAGTTAACTAATGTAAATACAAAAATATTTTGAAAAAGTTAAATAAAGTAAAAGGGTTTGAACCTGATAAATGAATTTACAAGGACTAGGGATGATATTGGACTTCATATAAGTACCACAAGTGTCAAATGTGATTTTAAAGAGTGTTTTTATAGTAAACTACTAAGTAATAATACATAAAAGACAAGGTTTTTATAAAGTTATAACACCCAAAAAAATTACGGTCTGTTGGAGTCGACTTCAATACAGTAGCTTTTGATATTTTAAAGTTATAATACGCCTCATGACGATTCCAAAATGATAAGAAACTCGAAAAACGGATTTATAACGAGAAAGATACGTTAAAAACGAGTTTACGACTATAAATACTTTTATAAAACTATTTTTATAAAAAGTTACTATTCATGGCAGTAGGTTTGAGTTTAAAACACCTAAAATATGATATAACTTTTGATTACGAGATCGTACACGCAAGAATCGTTAAGAACGGAACTATAACGAGTAAATTACGGCATTTACGGTAATTAAAGTTTATAAAAGTAATTTTATAAACTATGAACAGTAAAAATCACTATTCATCAGTGGACAACTTTGTAAAATATTATAAATCTTTTAATAACGAGAACGTACTCGAAGGAATCACTAAAATCGGAGTTAAAACGAATGAGTATATCGCGATTAAGTTTACGCTAAATTAAGACAAAAACGGTATAATCACTGTTGTGAACAGTAAAAACACTATTCATGGCAGAAACATGAAAACTTGAAAATGTAATATTTTGATCACTCGTCTTACTACGAAGACGTGGACGTAAGAAACGCGAGCAACGGGCTTAAAACGACCAAGTTAGGTCATTTTTACGAAAAGTATATTTATAAACGTTTTCACTTTATAAATATTATTTTACTAAAACGATTAGTCGGTGATTATGCTATATAGAATATTGAGTGGTTATCAAAGTGCTATAATACTAGGAGTTTTCATATGAGGCTCTTCGATGGCTGTATCGACGATTTTGTTGGACTTTACGATTTAAAGTATCCTAACTCCTCGAGACGTACATGTCATGACCTCATTATTAAGATAGGCCCGAACGATAGCACACGACTTAACTACTAAAAAGAATAAATTGAATGTTATAAATTGGACGTACAATTCGGTACTTATAACTGACCTTTAAGTAAATAGGTTGCATCAGCAACGATTTGCGTGACGTTTATTTGTGTTATATTGAGCTATCTTACTCAAGTGAGTTCATAAAGCCCCACTTTTACAGTTTTACTGATTTATATTAGTTGGGGTGGAAACATGCTTTGAAATTGGCGCAAGTGTTTAAGTAAATTGATTAAAGAGATTGCCTACGTATCTATAACCCTCCTAGCCATTATTCATGAACGTCAATTGCATATTATGTAGTTGTTAATTACAATAATGATCGCTGAATGAGATAAATATAGTCATTGGGATTAACCTCCCCGTTTTGGTAATACTATCACCGGAATGAACTTTGACCATGTCGAACTTGGATGTTGCGGGTTACAACATCGTACGCAAAAACTGACTAAAAAAGCAAATACAGTTGAGCGTTCGTGTCATGAGCTAGTGCAAACATGTAATCGGTTTGTGATTGTTGGCATACGTTGTAACATCACGGGAAAGTCTTGCGGTCCTGCATAATTTAAATACATAAACCTATGAAATCACCAACAATTTTGTTGACGTTTTAAGCAATGTTTTCAGGAGGTCAATAGGCACGAGGTGCCAAGGATGCATTGGATTATGTTTTGGATTGTACTATTAAAGACTTAGGTGCATCATGTTTTGGGAAATCTATGTTGTCTTTTGTAATATGAAACAAAGAACAAGTAAAGCTATAAGCTTTTGTAATATGTCTTTTATTTAAATCCAATGTATCAATCTAAACGACTTTTGTGTCGTTCCTATATATATCTTGTGCTGTTGATCTTGAAGTAACACGCCCCGGATCCTTATTCCGCTGCGACCCATTTTGGGGGTGTTACAATGAATATGCGATGACTACTTCGAAATTATTAAATGAAAATGAGAGAAAAACTTGTGTTGTTGTATGGGGCCATATTATAATATACACAACAACAATAAAAATTAGCATCATACTAATATGTTATTATAAATCCTCCCTTTTATAATTGATTTTAGTTATAAACCAAACATATCCCATTTGAGATTATTTTTTTGTGCAAATTACTCCACCTAAATGCACATATACGGGATATAGAAGAAGGATAATTTCTTCAGGAGGAGAGAAGTAGCTGCAAATTCAGAATGAATTATCATATTCTATTGATCCTCAAAAGAATTTTTATGGATAATCTAATAGCCATACAAAATTTCAGCTACTCATGCTCTGATTATAAGTTGTCCCTCAAGGATACTATTTTATTATGACATGCCTCAAGCATGGTAGACAAATCGATTCCAAATAAAATCCTCGATGAAAAATATGAAGCATAAAAACAAGATGGTTGTTCGAGGTATAAAAGACCCCATGATAGTCTCATAAAGAGACACTAGACATGAAGGTTCCAAAGAACCTCAAATAGCTAACAAGATCTCAGTAAATTCTATCATGTCTAAAATATTATGGAATCGACACAAAACGAGATAAATTTGTCTACATATAATATATTGCTTGTTATTATGCATCACGAGGATCATAAATAAATTAATATCTAAATGTGCGCTCAACGAAATGATTGGCCAACATAAAAAGACATAGTGTCTTGCAAATACTAAAAGTTTTGGAACGTGAAGTTCATACACGTCAATGTGTAAAATTTATTGGATATACGTCGGTTTTTTATGCGAAACCGAAATAAGAGCTCTAAAGTTATGTACTTTAATACTTGAATTGTGAAATAAATAAATTCACAAAACAATAGGTTGATTATTAAGAGATATATTATCTCGAAGTAGATGTAAATATCTTATTGATATTTTATGAGACACGTATTTATTTTTCCCTAAAATGGGATTTATTAGAGCTCTCGTATTCTACGAAGGATATGTAATGCCTTAAGCATGACTCATAATTTCAACTTCTATAAATAATTAATAAAGTTCTTAATAACTTTATTTGATCAAATTGAATGAATCTTTATATGGATCAAAATCATTTTCGACGCATATTATACAAATTGATTTTGAACATGTAAGAAATGAGTGGTCCTCAAGTACCATAAATTAGTGCAATTGATGTTTGTTGTTAATTTTGCAATCACTATGCGTCATGAAAAGTTTATTTTTCTCTTTTAATATTTGTATATGCATTGTATATTTTTCAACTAATGCATTTGATATTGAGTTTGAAGCTACACATATATTTTGTCATTTTTGTAGGACTTATTCTTAACATCAACAATTTGGTATAGCTACCTAAAAATTTTGGTCCAACAAAAATTATTCGACAACTCGTTAGAAGATTATAATGCCGATGCTTGAAAAATAATATACCTTAAATTAAAGGAAGGGGAGCAATTATGGCGCACTAACACTCTTTTCCTATCATTACGTAAATTATCCCATTGGGTTTTTCTTGATAAGGTTTTTAATGAGACAGACTATAGCGTATAATAAACGATGAATATCCAAGGAGGAGTGTTGTAAATATTATGGGCTTATGTATATTCATCATTATCTTTATTAGCCCATTAACATACTAGGGCTTCACATTGTCTACCTTATAAGTACTACACAATTGTAACCTCCTATGATGACTAATCAATAATAAGAATTTCATTTCTCCCTCTTCCATTTCTCCCTCTTTTACCTTTTCTCTTTCATCTTTCTTCCTATTCATTTCCTTTCGATATCCTCCTATCATTCCTTTCCTATCCCTTTTCTTTCTTTCCCCTCATTCCCTTGTTCCACCCTTTCCTTTCGCTCTTATCATTCCTTCCTCTTCAGTTGACATTTCCTCTTCTTTTCTTTTCTTTCAATCTCTCTCCCCCTTCCACATCTTACTCTCTTTCCTGTTCTCTAACTTCTATCTTCCTCTCTTCCCCTCCCCTCTATTCCTCCTTCCCCTTTCTCTTCCTTTTCTTCCCTATTTCTCTCCTTCCTCCTTTCCTATATCTTTACTCTTTCCCTTCCCTCTATCCTTCTCCTTTCCCCTCCCCTCGCTTTTTCCTTCCTTTCTTCTTTCTCCCCCTTCCTTCTACCTCCTTCCTTCCCCTCTTCCCCTTTCCCCCTCGCCCCCCTCCTTTCCCTTTCCCTTCCTCTTTCCCCCTTTTCCATTCTTTTTTCCTTTCTCTTCTCTTCTTTCTCTTCCATTAATTTCTCTTTCATATTTACCTCACTTTCTCTATTCACGCTTCATTCCCCTCTCCTTTCTTTCTCTTCTTCTTTTCCTTTTCCCCTCTTTTCTATTCCCCAATCTCCACTTTCACTTCTTTCTTTCTATTCTTCTTCCTTCCCCCTTTTTCACTCTTTCCCATCCCCTTTCCCCACTATTCCACACTTCCTCTTTCTTTTCCCTTCTTCCTCTTCTTTCCTTTTCTCTTCCCTTTTCTTCTTCTTTCCCTTCCCCTACCCCGCCCCTTTCCTTCTTCCTTTTCTTTTCCTTTCTACTCCTTCCCACTTCTTCCATAATTCCATTCCCTCCTTTTGCACTTTCGCCCTTCTCCTCTTTCTTCACTCAATTTCATCTCTTATTCCTTCCTTTCTTTCAATTCCACCTTCCCTCTTTCCCTTCTCCCATATCCTCATCCACTTCTCTTTTCTCTCTCACCCTTCTATTCTTCCTCTCTTTCTTCTTTCCCTCTCAACGTTTTCTCCCTTCTTTCCTGTTCCCTTTCCTCTTTTTCTCCTTTCTATGTCCCCTTTGCTTCTTCCCCTCCTCATTTTCTTCCGTATTCCCACCTTTCCTGTTCCTACCCTTTTCTTTCCTTCTCATTCCCTCCCTTTCTCCCCTTTCCTTTTCTTTACTCTACTCTCTTCTTCCTTTCCTTCTCTCTTTTCCCCCAGTTATCTTCCTCCCCCCCTTTCCTATTTCGACTATCCTCCTTTCTCCTATTCTAAAAATTTCTTCCCCTTCCGTTCCTTCCCTTCCTTCTTTTCACTTTATCTATCCCCTCACTTTCTACTCTGTTTCTCCCTCCATTCCTCCCTACTCTTCCCCCCCATCATCCCTTGTCTTCTTTCTCTACTCTTTGCCTTTCTTTCTGCCCATCCTCCTCTTTCTTCTTTCTTTCCCCCCCCCTCTAACTTCCTCTCTCATTCTTGTATTCTTATTCTTCTCTTCATCTCTTGTCATTGTTCATTATTTCACAACACGTGCTCAATTATAAAATTAATAATTAACATAAACAGCAAGTTCTAACATGATTCAATCAATAGAATCAATAACATAACCTCGTTTTATGTTTAAAAAACATGTATATATAAAACCTCAAGTTCTATCATGATTTCTTTAATAGAATTAGATAACATGAAGTAGTTTTATGCTGTTTTCGTATTTACTCATGCTTAATTGATCTTTATGCATTTTTTTTTCTTGCTTTAACATAATCTCAATTTATTATATTTGTGATTTTTTTTAATCCTCAACGATCTATTTGTTATCTTCTTGAAGAAAACAAACTACATAAACACCATTCGAACATCACTTTTATAAATATAAATTCATTTTTGAAACTCATGTTTATGATGATTTTTGAAACTCATATTTATGATTATTTATTTTTAATGTTCAATGGTTATTATTTATATTATATAATCATTTAATATTATATGTTTATGATATTCTATCTATTATAATCAATAGATACCATAACATCATGGTATGTTTATCGTTATTCATCATGAAACATCAAGTAATACTACGCTGAATTGCATAAAAGTACAATAACTTCAAGTTATTGTTAAAAAAAGGGCAAGAATGAAAAAAAAAAGTCCTCCTTGCAAAAGTATACTAAAACAATGATATTCTTGGTCATCATCTCAAATGAGGATTTTAAAAGAGAATATCTGACGGTAAATGTAACACCCCCAAATTGGGTCGCAACGGAATATGGGTCCGGGGCGTGTTACTTCATGAATCAACAACACAAGAGATATATAGAACGACCAAAAAGTCGTTTGAAAATGATACATTGGATTTAACAAAGTCATTGTTACAAAAGCCCGTAGCTTAACTTGTTCACTTAATCAAAATACAAAGATTTTCAGCCCATAACAGATAACAAAATGAAATGCGACAAAATCTTTAATGCAAAACATCCAAATCAAACCACCAACTGTATCCATCGCACCTAGTGCTAATGATCCCCTGAAAAACAATGCTATAAAATTCAACAATAATGTTGGAGAATTCATAGTTTTGATAAATCAATATTTTAGTAACACAAGATCTCACAAGTGTATGATAATGCAACAGATGCAGATATCATAAAAATGTAATTACGATGCCTCTAACAAGCTCATGACAACAGATTCTTGACAGTCTGGATGCCAAATACTGGCCGTATGCACCGTATGTTGATGTTCTAAAAAACCCGCACCATCATATGTTCGAGCATGGTTATACTTCGTTACACTTGATAGGCCCCCCCCTAATACCCGAACGGGTTTATCAACCCAATAATCTATTCATTAACAGTTCGTAGCACATAATAACAGTTCAAGATAAATGGCTCAGATTGGGGTTATCGCTACTTAGGCAACATGTAATCATAATATGAAACATAACCACATGTGTTCAAGTTGTAAAAACATTTGCAAGTTTTCACCCCAAAAATTGTAACACAAAAGCAGAGTAAAACGTGGGGCCTATGAACTCACCTTGATAGTAATTTCGAGTGTATCACCATTAACTCGCACACGCGAATTGATCAAATGCAACCTAATTAAATAAGGTCGTGTAAGTACTCTGAGTACTTAGTCTAACAACATTGAATATATCTAATATTGTTACATTGTACTATCGTTCGGGCTATCATAATTAAAGAGGTCATGACATGACGTTCGAGGAGTTAGGACACTTTAAATCGTAAATCCAACAACTCGTCGAAACGCCATCCGAAGAGGCCTCATTATGAAACTCCCTAGTAATATAGTACATTGATAACCACATAATATTCTATATAGCTCAATCACCAACTAATGGTTTTGGTAAAATTGTGTTTAATAAGTTAAAACGTTTATAATTACCGTTTAGTAAAACTGGCGACTTTCGCGTTTTAAACCCGATTCTCGCGGGTTTCTTATTTCCATCTTCGTATCAAACGAGTTATCATTAAAATGTATATTTTTGGGATTTCGGAACCTATCTGGAGAACATAACTTTACAGTAACATCAGACTTTACTTTTATAAAAATGTTGTTTGTTGTCCGTAAACCCCTTAAATGTCCGTATTTATGTCGTCGTAAAACCCGTAAATGTCGTATTTTATTCGTTATAGCTCCGTTTTTAATGATTCTTTCGAGGACGTTCTCGTATTTGAAAGTTCTATATTTTTATGAGGTTTACAAAAATATAACTTTCTGTCATGAATAGTAACTTTTATAAAAATAGTTTTATAAAAGTATTAATTGTCGTAAACTTGCGAAATTCATAACTCGTTCGTTATTAATTGAAAAATTACGATTCTTATCATTTTGGAATCCTAAAAATGTGTATTATTTGTTAAAAATACTAACCCTTGCTGTTTTTAATTTTTATAAAAATGTTTTTATAAAAATTTACTTACGACATCGTTTATTAACGTATAACTCGTTTTTAACGTAACTTTTTCGTTATTAATCCGTTTAACAAGTTTCTTACTTTTTCGGAATCGTCGTGAAATGTATTATCTTGTAAAAATATAAAATGAGTATGTAAAAATTCGGATTTGGGACAGAATGTTTATGCTTGTTTGATAAGTCCATTTTTGATCTTTTCTTTATACTTTATTACTTTTGTATTTTACCACAAGTCTCATATATCATATACTTTATAAATCATACATATGTGATGTCTCATTTGTCCATAATAGTCCTTAAGTGTCCAAGTTACCAAGGTTAATTAATTTATGATAATACTTAAGATCATAACTTTACTTAAGAAATCTCTAATTTACTAGTTTTGTAAATAATCATTTTTACATATAACCAAGTGTGTACAAGTGCATTTCTTTCCATAGGACTTTATTTTAGTGTTATATTAACATGATTAAAAGTCCATAATCAATATTAACATGACTTATGTATTTCTTTAAGTTGAAACATATTATGAAGTTATGAAAACCCTAATTTACTCATAATCATGTTTACTCCAAAACCATATGATACAACATTTTACCATCACTTTTAACATGATATATGTAATAACACCACATATATAAAAGTCACCCATATGATCATTTCAAGTGAAAACCTCATTTTCTTGATAAACTCCTAAATGGTGATTTAAGCTAAAAATAGAAATTACACATGCATGAAAACTTATAAAATGAAAGTTACAAGAATATAAAGAGTTCAAGTGGACCTTAAGATGAATGATGGTGATGATGAACAAGTGATAAACCCTTGTTTAATCACAAAAACCAAACTTGCACTTTATAAACCCTTAGCTTCCTTAATTAAACCCTAGCTTCCTTTTTCTTGATTATAACTTGGAAATGGTTAACCAATGCTTGCAAATGTCTTAGTACATCTTAGGATATGTGTATATAGAAGTGTAAGGGTTATAGAAAATTTTGTATGGATTTGTGTGGGAGGTGGTAATATGCCGTAGCATATATGGAAGCAAAAGAGAGAGTTTTGTGAAAATTTATCTAAGTGTTGGTGATGTATGTGCTTCCTTATGCAATGTATAAGTAATAAACTAGTTAAACTAGTCAAAGAGACATAAGGGGTGTCCTAGGGATGGCCAAGGTCATGGTTATTAGTCAAAGGATGGTAGGGATGGTGCAATAAAGAGGTATGGTGTATTGTTTGACTATCTTGAAAGTATAATGCCATTTTCATGTATATCTTCTTTTCACTCTATATCCGTTTAGTACTTATGAATGATAATATTGACAAAATTTTGGTATTGGTATAAACGTGGGTATTTTGTTAACGCGTCGAAAAGTTTTCCGTGGTTCCGGGAGTGCCTAAACGCAATTTATCGCGAAACGTATACACTTTACGTATCCGATAAAAATAAAATGAACAAAGTTATTAATTATCCTCAAAATAATAATCTTAACCCTTGCAATGAGTAACAATTAATTGTTCTTAATGCCCGTTTACACATTGAACACCTAATTTTATGGCAGTACGCGATTAAACTTAACTTTACAATTTTTAAAGCAAACACGTACAATAATAAAAATAAATAGAACATTATTGACGTCGGCAAAGACTTGAAAACACAGGGTGTTTATAAGTCTATACTTCTTTTAAACTACTCCATTTGCGAGGTCTTCGAAGCAGTGAAAATTGTTGCATGATTGCATGATACCTAAATTTTCATAATGAGCTTTAAGAGTTGCATTTTTGAATTTAGTACCATTGTCTGTACGAATCTTGCAAACTTTGGCTTTATAATTCAGTTGAGCTTGAGCAATGAACTTCTTTATAATCTCTGGAGTTTCATCTTTCGAATGAAGAAAGTAAACCCATGTATATCGAGAATAATCATCCAAGATCACAAGAATATACTTCTTTCCATTGATTGAAGCTACCCGCATTGGACCGCATAAATCCATATAAAGTTATTCTAATTTGGAGTGATCACTTGGAACTAATTTGAGTGGATGAGAAGCTTTCTTGCTTTTTCCTCTTTCACAAGCTGAACAAAGGTGATCTTTTCCATATTTAAACTTTGGAAGACCATCAACCAAGTCAAATCTGATAAGATCGTTTATGGTGCCAAAATTAAGATGTAAAAGTCTGCGGTGCCATAACCATGACTTTGTCGAAGTTGCCTTGGACATTAGACAAACGGGTGAAGAAGCAACCATGTCAGAAATAGAGATAGTATATAAATTTGATTCACGATCGCTTGTAAGCAAATCATCTCCTTCTAGATTACGCACGTAACATATCTTAGAACGAAAAGCCACTTCTAAATCGTCATCACAAAATTGTCTAACACTAAAGAGATTATGTCCAAGGCCTTCAACATAATATACATGACAAATAGTGATATTGCCCTGTATATAATCACCATAGCATGTGATTGCTGCAAAATTATCATTTCCAAAGCGAATGGTGCCCATGAATTTCTCAATGAAATTTTTCAGCAGTGATCGATCACCCGTCATATACTTTGAACAACCACTATCAACAATCCACAGAACAATTTGAACTACCTGCAACATAAGAAGAAACAGCACATGGACAAGTGGGCAATTTGACTACCCATTTCTTAACAAAGATCGATTATTTTTCAGATGAACGACTATTCTGACCATTTGGGTTTGTGTTAACAGGAGACCAAACAACATTTGGTTTTTATTCAAACCATTTTTGCCAGATTCGACTAGTTCGAATCTTGTTCTGCATGTATGTGCTTAATGACTTATCTCGTACATTTCTTCTCTTTGTACTAGAAACCTTATCATTAGCTTTTGAGGTGCTTCCGACATCAATCTTAGGTTTGGAGACTACATAAGTAGTATCTAAAGACTTAGATAGTGTCAACTCCTTAGAAAACCTAGTCTTGCGAACTACATACGTAGTATCATAAGATTTTGGTATTCTAGATTTAGTAGATAAGGGTCTACGAACATTCGAACGCACGTTCAATTTATAATTTGCAAAACAATTATCATGACATGGAATAAGTACATTTTGCATACAAGAAACACATAACAAAGTTTTTGCTTTAGGAGCGTTTGCAACATCAATATCAATTACATTCTATTTGTTTGAGATAACAATTTCAGATGTGATATATGTTTGCTTATTTTTCCTAACATAAACTGCTACTTTCTTTGTTGGCTTCTTAGAGTTAGCTAAGACACTATCCTTGACATGTGAATCTCTATTCATTGGTCTTCTAACACTAGATGGAGCATTCATTCCTGTAGAAGATAAATCATGCTTAGCCTAGTTTGTTTGTGATTCATGTGTTGTGAAAACTTTGTACATTCCAGGTGCTATGACATTCTTGTTTGAATTTACCTCTTTGTTTGGTAGGTAAAGTCTGTAAAGTGACTGGTTTTGACATGACATGGTTTTCTTTTGATTTTTGAACATCCGTTTTCTTTTGAATAACATGTTTGTGTAATGATGTGACACAAAGAAGAGGTTGAGAACCATTTGTCTTGTCAAACTTAGTATTTACAGACTTACCTTATTCAACATTTGTCAGTCTAGTTTTTAACTTAGATATGGTAATCAAAAGATTCTGATTCTCAGCACGAATAACACCATATGCATATGTTTTCTCAAAGACATGAGCAATTAATTCGTCCATTTCCGTTTGAGTTTTAGACCGTGTCTTTTTTATTGAGTTAAAAAGCTTTTGATATTCTAATTTGACATTGTCACGTTCTTTTATCAAAGATTGCACCGTAAAATCCAAAGACACGTTCTCATCTTCAAGTTTCTCCATTTTTGAAATCCAAGAATAATCAAGAGGATTTGTGTTTTTATTCTGAAAACTTGAATCCCATTTATGTTTTTCTTTTTCATGTTGTAACTTTAATTCAAAATCAACACTTTGCTTTTCACACCTTTGAACATATTTTTCAATAATTTTTATTCTTTCTTGCAAACCCTCTTGAATCTCGATGGATTTCTTTTTAAGTTGTTCAATTTCAACATGGAGTGAATTGTCTACACATTCATGATTTAACAACACACTTAATTCAACTTCATGCTTGAGAGATACTTCTAAGAGTTGATCTTTCAAAAAATCATTTTGCTTCTCTAGTTCACAAAGTTCACTTTTTGTAGACTCAAAAACATCTTTCATCTCTTTTATATCCCTCTGAAATAGTGTCTTAAAGAATTCAAAATAGAACTGCAACTCGTTTACAATTGGTTTGAGTTGATCTTGACAAAAATCATTGAGTTGTATTTCTTCAGGTGACGTATAAAAAATGCTTGCTCTTTTACAGTTCTTTTGAATTAATTCAGACAACCTTTGAAAACAATTTTTTATTTTATCTAATTCAATGATCAAAGGTGACTCACTCGGCATTGATGCCGGGATAGAAGGAGTTGCATTTGAATTCTTGTCAGAAGGAATAAAAGAAGATGGAAAATATTTTTGCTCAGCAGAAAGTTCTTTTTGAGGAACAAAGTCTTTATAGAGAGCATTTATTTGTGCATAATCAATTGTCCAACAATTCTGTTTATTTGCAACAGCAATTGGATCATTCATTTTTTCGTACACTTTTTGTTGACTTTTGGAAGCATCATCAAGAGTGTCCTCAGTATCTCTAACATTCAAAGAAATCTCTGAATTACCTAAACTAGAGGCAAGATATAACTTTGGACATTGAGAAATTGCTTGCTTGAGTGTATAAGGATTCGGGTACCCCAAACCATGTTTTAATTGCTGATCATACACAGACAATGGCTTTGGTCCAAGCATAAACATTCCTTGTAAGGAATTGCCAAGTTTCAAAATTAGATCAACATTCTTTTTCAGTTTGGCCTCAAGATCTAGAACAGTGTCATGATATTTATCCTCATTTTCACTCATTTGTCTTTTTAAAATTGAATGAGTCTTTTGAAGTTCCTCATTTTGCCGTTTGTAATCTTTGACATCTAATTCTAATTTATCTCGTTGTTTTTCTAGATCTCGAATAATATCTCGATCACGAACAAATTGAGACTGGGCTTGTTGACTAAAATGTTTTGCTCGTTTATCGGCCTCAAGAAATTCGTTGAGATAATTATTATCCCCGTTTATGTTTTCCAAAACCCGAACCCTTTCCTGATATGCATTTCTAGCTAATTGCTCTAACGCACATAGATCAGGAACATGTGTATCTTTTTCAATACTGCCACTATTAACATTCCTATTAGGTGAATCAAATATAATATCGCTATCAATTTGATCATCACCAATAGTACTATTAATAATTTTAGTATGAGTTGGATACATTTGTTCTTCATTTTTAGTGTTGGATGAAGATTGTACCTCACTTATAAATGCAGAATCATAGCTTGGCCCAGCATCAGAAGTGTTATCAGCTGGTTGAATTCTGGCCATTAAGCATATGTTTGCACTGAGTTCTTTAATTTCTTCCATCCTTGAAGCATCAGCAAAGAGAAAATCATTCTGCTCATCGGTAAGAATTACTCCAGCTTCATCCTGTTTTGCCAGCAGCATTTATTCCATGAAGTATTTCGAGTCACGCACTCTTTGCTTTGGACAATTCCTAGCATACTGTCCTTTTCCACTGTAGTTATTAAATAGTTAAAGTATTTCCTGAAGACGAGGTTCGAAGAGTCCTTTGAACATTTCCGGTCTCATTTGGAGTATTCGATCCCTCTACGATTTCCTCCTGAATATAAGCTCGTCTATTATTTCTTCCAGCATTACCAGAGTTCCTGCTTTGAATATTCACCCTGTCTCCTTGAATGGTTGCTTGGTTTCTGGTATTGGATGAAGTGCGAAGACGATTATTTGTTGTAGAAAAATTTTGAGTAATGGCTCGAGCAAGTAACAACATTGTAAATGCTAGAGGCTCTTCAGAATCGGTGTGAACATCATCCTGCTGGTATTCATCTTCATAATCAACCACAAACGTGGGATGTGTCGCATAATAAGACGATGTATTTCTGGAAGATGAACCCGTATGTGCTACGAGAGCCAAAGGATCATGAGATTTTTCTAACTTCTTTGCTCTTGAGACATTAACCAGTTTCTCGAATTGTTGAAGGTAATCAAAAAGATCATCAAACGTATCCACTGTCAAACGTTTAGCAAGACGAACTTGGGTAACATATTTCAACCATTCTAGTTACAAGCTATTCAGAAACTTTATGTTAATTGTAACAATTGGAAAATGCATGTCATTTCTTTCCAAATCGTTCATTAACTGACCAAAATGATTGTAAACTGAAACAAGTGCTTCCCATGGTTCAGTAACAAACTGATCAAATTCGTTTGTAAAACGAGTTTCTCTATCAACTTTGTTTTGTATAGTTTCCCTCATAAGACGTTCAACTCTTTTCCACATGTCCTTAGCCAAAGTGCAAGCATCCACAGAATTATAAATGTCATTTAGAATAGAAAGGAGAACCAGATTCGTGAGCTCCATCTCAGCATCATAATGCAATAATGCATCTCCTTGTAAATCCTCAGCTGTTTGCAATTTCAGAACTGTAGAGTTGTTAGGAATGAACATCTCAAACTGATAAGGACCTTCATCAAGTGCTTTGTTAAGCCACTTTCGGTTTTCCCTCTTTTGATTTATGTATCGTCTAAATCTACTTGCCCACGATATATAACTACCCCTTTTAAGCATGGGAGGCCTAGTCTCAGAACCGGCATCAGCAAGAGATTGTTGATATGTTTTGGATGTTGACATTTCTTATGATTCAAAGATTGGATATTTGTAGACAAAAATGAGTGATATTTGTGAAAAGATTTCCAAACTCGGTACACTTCTCGAACACTTGTAAAACTTAGACAACACTGTTCTTGAATGTCACGTAGTATGAAACTCGATACACTTCTCGAACATAACTAAACTCGGAAAAAAATACTAACAAACTCGGTACTCTTACAACTTATTAAACTCGGAAACACTTTTACTTCAAACTCGATAAAATCGAGTTTTGTAAACTTCGAAGATTATGTATTATCAATAACCACAAACCCGATAAAACCCAAATTTATGATTACTGGATAATCCAAAACACTTAAAACATCAAATTCGATAAAACTAAATTTAATTTCCGAGTTTTTAGAAATTGACAAATTTGTTTTTCAAAATCCCAATTCACAATAAAACCGTGATCTTGATGTATTTTAACACTTAGTAATCTTATTTTCGAGATTTAAAAGCACTAATTCCTTATTCACACTTTCCGATATAACCGAAAAAGTGTGAAAGGATATAAACTCGATATTTAACCGAGTTAACAATAACCTCCTAATATACGATTTTTGATAAAACCAAAAATGCGTATATATTTATTACAATACTTTTCTATCGAGATTAGACTACAAGTGCTACTGAAACTTCCAAAACATCAACAAAAATGATCTGAGAGTAGAAAAATGACTTCCGAGAATGCTAAAAGGCTTCCGAGAACTGTAGAAACACTTCCAAGAACTGTATAAACCTACTGAAAATGCAAAAACGACACTCGATAACACTCGATAACATTCAACTACTCGAAATTGCTGCCAAAACTCAACTCGAAAGCTCAAACACCTCAATCGAATTCACCGAATGTCATTTCGAGGTTCTTGAACGTGTAAAAATCTTCACAAAATGAATCACTCTACTTCTCTAACGGCGTATGATACCACTTGATAGGTCTATCATGGAAGCTTAGAGAGAATAGTAGTGGAGGGAAAGTATTTCAAAATTCAAATGTTATAAAATGGAGGGAAAGGTAAAATGTTTATTACAAGGCATCACCCTCTAATGATGATTAGAGGGGTATTTATAGGAGAAGGAAAGAGCCTTCCCTTCCTTTATTTTTCACTTCTAGTCCCTAATCTTTGGTAATTATGCTATTTCTTTCTTTTAGCATAATATACCTTATTACAAGCTACTTTATTCTAAACAAAAGAAAGACAATTAACTAAATATAACTAAACCACATAATCGACACTTTTTATGAACCTAACAATTTAAAATTCTGAAAATTGCCAGTTGTTACAGTACCTACCCCTTAAAGAAATCTCGTCCCGAGATTTAATTTGTGTTAACCGATTGTGTGACCAAGAAATATTTAAGATTTAATAAACCAGTTCTAAACAAGACGCTGATAACTTTATTCAGCAAAATTCGATGTTTTGACACTTCTCAATATACCAAAAATTTTGGCTAGGTTTGACCAGGATATTTAATCCATCAAAATAGGTATCTCAAAAAAAATATCATTATAGATCTTATGACTGATATAACCGCGTTATAAAGAAATCCTCTTAATAGTGAAAGCATCAAAGGAGAAAGTGTAGTCGCGTGAGTATGTTTGTATAAAGTTTAAATGTTGGAGGACGGAGTCTCGTTTTCTGGTATCTGTAATGTTCGATGATTTATAATAGACGAGGCTATGGATGTAAGTATTCAACTTACTTTGCAGTACTAGGATGTATCGCGACCTAAGTCTTCATACTAGTGGCCCAAACTGAATAGTTCGACTAGATGTTTCGTCAATAGGTGTTTATCTGGTTTAAAGAGGGTTGCATTACCTATTGGATAAAGTTATACAAGCTGGGATGTATCGCGACCTAAGTCTTCGCACTAGTGGACCGCTCCAGGACCCACACACTTGAACTAATGGAGTTGATTCATCCTCGAACTAACGACTGAGTACCATATTCCGCCGTCTATCGCATAAGCTCTCCCGCGAGCTCCTCCCATTTGTTGAACTTTATACTGGGGATATTGTTTCTTGAAATATCATCACTCTCCACATCCCATCACCGTTTGTTATAGTTATTGTTGTTATGGTTGCTGTTGTTGGGTCCTGGAGCGGTCCACTAGTGCGAAGACTTAGGTCGCGATACATCCCAGCTTGTATAACTTTATCCAATAGGTAATGCAACCCTCCTTAAACCAGATAAACACCTATTGACGAAACATCTAGTCGAACTATTCAGTTTGGGCCACTAGTACGAAGACTTAGGTCGCGATACATCCTAGTACTGCAAAGTAAGTTGAATACTTACATCCATAGCCTCGTCTATTATAAATCATCGAACATTACAGATACCAGAAAACGAGACTCCGTCCTCCAACATTTAAACTTTATACAAACATACTCACGCGACTACACTTTCTCCTTTGATGCTTTCACTATTAAGAGGATTTCTTTATAACGCGGTTATATCAGTCATAAGATCTATAATGATATTTTTTTGAGATACCTATTTTGATGGATTAAATATCAAAATTCAAATGTTATAAAATGAAGGGAAAGGTAAAATGTTTATTACAAGGCATCACCCTCTAATGATGATTAGAGGGGTATTTATAGGAGAAGTAAAGAGCCTTCCCTTCCTTTATTTTTCACTTCTAGTCCCTAATCTTTGGTAATTATGCTATTTCTTTCTTTTAGCATAATATACCTTATTACAAGCTACTTTATTCTAAACAAAAGAAAGACAATTAACTAAATATAACTAAACCACATAATCGACACTTTTTATGAACCTAACAATTTAAAATCTAAAAATTTGCCATTGTTACAAGTACACTACCCCTTAAAGAAATCTCGTCCCGAGATTTAATTTGTGTTAACCGATTGTGTGACCAAGAAATATTTAAGATTTAATAAACAAGTTCATAAACAAACAGCTGATAACTTTATTCAGCAAATTCGATGTTTTGACACTTCTTAATATTACCAATAAATTATGCTAGTTTGAGCAGGATATTTAATTCCACAAAATAGGTATCTCAAAAAAAATATCATTATAGACTCTATGACAGAAATAACCGCGTTATAAAGAAATCCTCTTAATAGTAAAGCATCAAAAGAGAAATTGTAAGTCGCGTGAGTTCGCGTTTGTATAAAGTTAAATGTTGGGGAAACGGAGCCTCGTTTTCTGGTATCTGAATGTTCGATGAGTTATAATAGACGAGGCTATAGATGTAGAGTATACAACTTAACTTTGCAGTACTATGATGTAATCCGCGACCTAAGTCTTACACACTATGGCCCAAAATGAATAGTTCGACTAGATGTTTCGTCAATAGGTGTTTATCTGGTTTAAGGGGGGTTGCATTACCTATTGGATAAAGTTGTACAAGCTGGGATGTATCGCGACCTAAGTCTTCGCACTAGTGGACCGCTCCAGGACCCAACAACAGCAACCATAACAACAATAACTATAACAAACGGTGATGGGATGTGGAGAGTGATGATATTTCAAGAAACAATATCCCTAGTATAAAGTTCAACAAATGGGAGGAGCTCGCGGGAGAGCTTATGCGATAAACGGCAGAATATGGTACTCAGTCGTTAGTTCGAGGATGAATCAACTCCATTAGTTTAAGTGTGCACAAGTCGGTTAGCTCCACAAATAGTTCATGATCGTAAAAATTTGTAACGGCAAAAGTAATAACTTAAGAAAGTGATAATGTAGTCCAAGTGAGGCCTTAAGATTCTGCTGAGTGGTAAGGCACGATTGTGTTTCTAGACCTTTTTAACGGATTCCGGTGATTATCGGGTTCGAGTTCATACTCGTGTCATATCGGATACCATTAAGCCCACTCATTTATAATTCATTATTTGCATAAAGAAGCGTCCCAATTTATGTAAATAATGAATTGATAAACTTATGGTTCGGTGATTTACAATTTATTTATTTAAATGAAGAGGCGTCCCAATCCTTTCAAATAAAGAGATTATAAATCATCCTACTTAATAATTTCCGATGCAATACGCGTACTCACATAACCTTCAAGGTGATGGATGACATGACGATGCATGTGCTCTAATGAGTATGGGACGAGTGTTTAAAACTCGTCTTCGGAGACGGGGAGTAAAACTATCAAGGGAGATCGACATAGAGTTCAAGATAGTTAATGAGTACTCGGTTAGAGTAAATACGATAAAGGTCCTTATGAACAAGTCAACATAACAATTATCATATTAATCCTTCTATTACAAGTCCTGCCCATACAAGACTTGTAATACCTAGATTCATACATAATCCCATGTAAACAGAACTGTGACGGGTTTTGTTAACATAGCAATTATCATATCAATCCTTATATTACAAGTCCCGCCCATACAAGACTTGTAATACTTAGATTCATACATAATTCCATGTAAACAAAAATTATGACGGTTTTCGTGTAACACGATATTGTATAAAGTCCTGAAAAAATATTTTTAGAGACCATTGTTCATATTACAATGTCTGAGGACGAAGTGAGACCATTGTGCAACTCACAATGTCTAAGATGTAAAATGAGACCATTGTGTAACTTACAATGTCTGAGGACGAAGTGAGACCATTATGCAACTCACAATGTCTAAGATGTAAAATGAGACCATTGTGTAACTTACAATGTCTGAGGTATAAATGAGACCATTGTGCAACTCACAATGTCTTAAGAAATGTTCTAGTATTTATATAATTAACTCTTATATAAATAAACGTACGATATACGCAAAAGAAATGCAAGCATATATATTATATATATGTATGTCATGTAAGCACTTAATGTAACAAGTAACCTAAGCAGGTAAGCAAGTAGTGTGTCACTAGTACAAAAAGTGGCTTTCGTCATACATGTTTTTTGAACGGTCACACAGTTAGATATTTATGTGACTAAATGTACCCGAATAAAATAAACAGTTACACTTGAACTCATTTCATGTGACCATTTCAGAATTTCGTTGTCACGCATTTGGATATTTACGTGACTAGAGGTATCTGGTAAAATATTTTTGATCATTTAGTCACTTATAATTTGGGACGTGTGACGGATTCAAATATTTATGAAACATTAGTCACACTACATATATACATATGTGACAAATAAATGTCACACAATTGAATAGTGTGACCAAAATCAATATACGGTGACATGAAGTAATTGTGTATGTGGCTAAATCATATAGTGAAGTTTGTCACACATTATTTAAAAGTGACTGATATTTTTTGCTAAATATTTAGCCACATATGAATTTGAAATATGTGACAACTGAAAAGTAAGTTTGAAGCCTTAGTCACAATATACATTTAAAAGTGACAAATATATGTCACACATTTGAACAGTGTGACCAAATGTCATATATGGTCACACTAACCATAGATATACATGATTAAGTGTAACCAAAATTCAATACATATGGTCACATAAGTTAATATGTGTGTCTAAAGTTTAGTGTGTGGTTGCTTGCCAAAACCTAATGTGTATAGTCACATTTAATTGTAGCATGATCATGTAACTATAGGCTTTACAATAGTCACAACATATCACAAATGTGTGACTAAATTATGTTTATGGCCACATTATAAGGGTATTATATGTGACCAATACATTCAAAATAGTCACATGGTGAAATATTCATGTGACTATTATTTATAGAAAAATGTGAACTTAGTACTATCATTGATATTAGTCACATATTATTTAAATGTAGTCACAATTTGATACATATGGTCACACATTTCTGATAACTTATGTATTTTTGAGCGGTTAGATATGAGATTTTTTATAGTCTATCTGGTTTGAATCTAATTTGATATTCACACTGCATGAATTGAGTTGAGAGTTGAGACTATTAGTCATGACTCTTCATTTGCCCAATTACAATGCTGAGATTGTTAATATTCATTTGCCCCAATTATCGATATATAAAGTCATCAAGCGCACCAAACCCGATCAAAAAAAACCCAAAAAATTAAAAACCATTTGACTCTTACTTAACCACATCAATCCATCCTTGGCATCATCCATGTTCCAGTTCTCGTAATGATCATACACACTCCCGTTTTGGATAAGCTATTTGCTGTTAGTGCTGAGACAGAGATACTGAAGGTGATGAAGATTTTCTTTGAGCAACAGATCGATGAGGAGGAGTTGGATGGAAAATATCTTGTGAAAAAGATTGCTGATGTTAAGGATAGTCTGAAAAGGGTGCGTAAAGCGATTCGTGAGATGGAGAGCAAGAGTGACAAATAGGCTTGGACCGATCCTCTTGATTGTTTTAAGGATAATAAGACTAGGTTGGAGGTTAAGCTGTCTCGTTTGACCCAGCTCGAGTATGAAAATGCTGAGGGTGTTAAGGAGCTAAAGGTTCATTCTTCTATAATGGAGTTATGTGAAGAAGATTAGATGTGATGGGTTAGGGGTTTTGTGCTTATGTTTGTGTTTTTTGCGGATGAAGCTGGTTAGTATGAACATGTTTATTTAGTTTTAATCTTTAACTTAATGTTAATCTAAGCATCTTTTGTATAGTTATATTAACTTGAAATGAAAGTGTAATGAATCGTTTAATGGAATGGAAGGTTATATTTTCTGGTCATCTTAAACTGTTCTTAATTTTATGCATTATGCTTGTTTGTTTGCTGTTGTGATTGGCATTTACTCAATATTCATGTGATTGCCATATCTATTAAGGAACCATTATCAGCTGCTTGTTGTTTCACTTAATAGTCTTAGTTTGGTTGGCGTATGATAAGTTATTATGCATAAGCTTCTTCAAATGGTCATGACTTTAGCATTCAATAACGAAGCTGTTAACCGCATTCTTAGTCAATAAGCTTAGCAGAGCACCAAGACTCTGTAAACAAATGCTTGAATCTAGTGTGCAAAGCTTAGATTTCAATAGTAGTATCTGTTTAGATTGGGAGATGATTAGTTATTAACCATATGCTTTGCACTAGAATCAAGCTATTTGGGTCAGCTGGAAATTGGCGCCTGCAATACATATAGTTGTGTATAATCTGGAATTACATTAAGTAGTATATACATGATTCTGCAATAAACCATTTAGTCTAACATTAGATTACCAAAGTCTTATTATTCCAGCTAAGGGGTGTTTCAGATAATGAACTGAGAGGGGAAATGTATTCAAGAGGGATGTATATCAGGGGGCAGACTTTTGCTGTCATCAAAGATTATGATACTTTAAGTTAGGGGAAATTATAGAAGTCTGTATATGTGTTTTAGTTTACATTTTGTTACAGGTTTTCATCTACATATGCTAAGCGATATGATGTTGGGGATTTATTTTAGATTGAAGATACTGGTTTATGCTCCCCTAAAATTTTAGTAAGTGATGTTTTTAATTACATCATAAAGACAGTACTATAAAGGCCTTTGTATTAGTGATTTGAATGTGTTAAATAATGACAGTGTCACCTGGTTTATGAGTTCTGATTTTTTTTTCATATTAGATATTGTGCGAATGCTAATGTATAAATACAAGTATGACTGTTGTATGTTATGGTGTTAGCTTCACGTTGTTTATTCTGTTAGATATGCTGGTTAGTTCTGTTAGATCAGATAGTGTATTGTCATACTTTATTTAGTAGGTCCATTTTCTTTTTAATTTTTGTAATCTTCTCGATTGGTAATATAATTACATCTTTTACAAAAAGTTTGAACTACCTCAATGCAAGTGTAGTTAATGTTTATGTATATTAATACACCTTTCATTGGCAGCTTAAGCACGACACAATATATACAAACAATCAATCAAACCTGAAGTAAACAATTAATAGATAAATTAAAATCCTTACAAGAGTATTTGCAGCAAAACAAAAGCTTAAATAGGTTCTGCAGACAAACATAAATCCATAACAGAGTTTGAAGCTTTAGCTATGACTATGCTTCACTTTGGGTATTTTCATATGACAAATACCTTCGCAGTCGGTACAATAGTAGTCATCTTGTGATTCATTACCCAAGTCACGTTTATTTACACGTGGCAATATGTTATGATTGTGCTCGTGAATGACTGTACTAAATTCCTCATCGACTTCGTCATATGTATCTTTGTAATTCTTGGATGGTGTGTTAAAGACAATAGACAATCTTTTATCTAACTGGTCTTTCACATAAAACACCTGTCGTGCTTGTGAGGCTAATATGAACGGATCACCCTTGTGGCCTAAACTATTCAGTTCTACCAATGTATAACCCAGATACTTATCATGTTTGACCCCACCAGCTTTGTGATTAACCCAATCACATTTGAAAAGAGGAATTTGCCTGAAACGATAATCTAGTACCCATATCTCTTGTAAAACTCCATGATAAAATGCTTTCCTTATGGTTGCAACTTCTTTGGATATGTGAAGATCTGCTGCCTCAACACTATCTTTGGATATCTCTAACTCTCTCTCTCAACCTGAATATCATTAAAAGTATATATTTTTAAATTGCAGGAACAACAAACAAACATTTAAAGAATAGGAGTGTTCCGGATAATGAAATCGTGTGATGGTGGACCTCTATCTAATGTCATATACAAGAGGAACAATTATGATGCAAGGTTCTATGACTGACAAAGTTGCTGGGCATATCATCGGTAAATGCTTATTTATTATAGACTACTATTGGTTTTGGAGCTTGTATGATTTTTTATGGGTGAATTGTACACCTAATGGTTTATACGCCTTATCCCCCCCCCCCCCTATAAACCTGTTATGGAGTTACAATTATAACATACTTTCATTTTAACTCAACTCACTTCTATTTAGCAACAAACAGACAATTATAAACAACATACGAGTATTTACCTCTTCGCGTAACCACTTAGAAAAAGATTTACTGTGCTCACTCTGCAACAATGATATTCGTTTACCCGGGAGTATTGTATTCAAAAATTGCTTGTGTCGCCTGAAATAAAACAATGTCTTTTATAGAACCTTTTAAGTAATGAAATAGACATGTGTTAGTAATACTTACTCGATATACGGTGCAAGTTCATTTGTATTATGTATTACATACAAATGTGCTTTCTGAAAGACTTCCCCAGAAACTTCGCTTGATTTGCCGGCCGATAATGGCTCTCCGTCCTCATTTTCATTGGTTACATGTTTCTCATGTGGGATACCAACAGTTTTCATGGTTTTATGATATTCGCTAAAAAACTCTATTGTTTCTTCCGCGATAGTCTCCTCAGCAATGCATCCCTCTGGTCTATTTCTGTTTCGCACATGTCCTTTAATAACCTTCATACATCTTTCGAAGGGATACATCCACCGAAAGCATATGGGACCACATAATTTTACCTCCCTAGTTAGGTGCACAGTCAAGTGTATCATAATATCAAAAAATGACGGAGGAAAGAACTTCTCTAGTAGGCACAGTGTCACAACAAGTTCTGCTTGCAGCTTATCTAGTTCTTGCAAGCTGATTTCTTTCCTACATATAGATTTAAAGAAAAAGCAAAACCTGATAATAGCATATCGTGTGGGTGGGTGCATGATTGAACGTATAGCAATGGGCAAAAACTCTTGCATTAGCATGTGATAGTCATGCGATTTAAGGCCAATGAGCTTCCTATCCTTTAGGTTTACCAAACTAGAGAAATTTGAACAATAGCCTTGTGGTACCCTGATGTTGCTTAATGTTTCACAAAAGATGTCTTTTTCAGCATTCATTAATGTGTAACCTGCTGGAGGTAGTGTTGTTTTTTCTTCATCTTGCCTAGCAAACAATTCTGGTTTAATCCCCAACTCTAGCAGATCCAATCGAGCATTCACTCCATCTTTTGTCTTTCCAGGAACATTTAGCAAAGTTCCGACTAGACTCTCACCAACATTCTTTTCTACATGCATGAAGTCAATACAATGTGGAACAGAATTATGCCTCCAATACTTTAGCTTTCGATACCAAATGTTGAATTTCTTCCAATATGGTTCAGTTACTTGGCTTGAACTACCCTCTACTTCTGTTGTTTTCCTTTTCTGCTTTTGAATCTTCCCACCTATGCCTCTCGTATCTTCTTGCTGTTCAGATGTCTTATTGTTTGTTCGTTTTCCTTTTCCCCATTTATTTTCAATATGTTGTACCTCGTTGTATATTTGTTCCCCGGTCAATGGAATTGGAGCAAGCTGACATTCTTGTTGTCCATTAAACGCCTTCTTTTGCTTTCTGAACGGATGGTTGTATGGTAGATATCGTCTGTGTCCAGCATAACTTTGCTTGGATGAGGCAGAAAGTCTAACACAGTGTGTTTCTTTCCCACATACTACACAACCTTTGAATCCACTGTATGGGCAGCCACATAATGTACCAAGTGCAGGGTAATCATTTATCGTCCATAACACAACGGCACGCATATTAAAGTTTTCTTTTTTGAAAGCATCATATGTTTCAACCCCTTTCTCGAATAAGGTTTGCAGATCATTAACCAACGGTTCTAGAAAAACATCGATATCATTTCCCGGGTATCCTGATATTAATACCGAAAACATGATAAACTTTCTTTTCATACACAACCATAGAGGAAGGTTGTATATGACAGACAAAACTGGCCATACACTGTGATGCCTAGTTCCTGAGTTGACGTCAACCCCATCAGCCGATATTCCTAGCCGTAGATTTCTCGGATCTTCAGCAATTTCGGGGAATTTTTCATCTATGGTACGTCATGCCTGTGAATCTGCGGGGTGACGTAAAACACCATCTGTTATCCTCCTTGTTGCTTGCCATCTTAAATCTTCTAAAATACTTTCTAACTTAAAGAGTCGTTGTAGTCTTGGTATAATTAGAAAGTACCACATTACCTTTGCCGGAATGTTTTCGTACACTTTACGTGTCTTATTATCCACCTTCTATCTTGATATCCTACAAGTTGGACAGACAGTCAACTCCTTGTTATCCTTCCAATAAAGAATGCAGTTGTTGCTACATACATATATCTTTTCGTATCCTGATCCCATCATTCTTATTATATTTTTGGCCTGATAAGTTTTTTCAACCATCTCGTTACCAGCAGGTAGCATCTTTTTTACCAATCCTAGTAATTCAGTAAAGAACTTATCACAAACTCCATACTTACCCTTCAAGTTGAGTAGTTTAACTATTGCGGACAACTTTGTGAAGTCAGGACATCCTTTGTAAAGTGGCTTCTCCGCATCTAATAATAGTTCTTAAAACTTGTTAAGATCTTCTGCAGAAAAACCATCTTTTGTAGCATTAACCATTTCTACTGTTGCTGGTCTATCTGTTGGAATTTGTGAACCAAATTCCATGTTTAAATCCGTGTCGTCAACAAACTCTGTTGTAGCATTAACAGGTATTTGGGCAGTTGTTACTTGCTCATCCTTTTCTCCATGTTTATCCTATTTTGTGTAGCTTTGATCAATCTAGTATTTGAATAAATGGAACTGCACTTCCTCCTCTTCATGCTTTATGTGGTTTAAACATGTGGTACACGGACATGGAATCAGAAGCTGTTGTTTATCACCTCGTGGGTCAATGTTCCTCATCTTCTGCAAGTTCTGTACTGCAAACTTAATAAACGCTTCTACTCTATTAATATATTGTTTCTTGGTCCTACTAGTACTCATCCCAAGACTTGTCATGCTATGTTGAAGTCAAATGGTTACTTTTATATCCTACAATTCAGAAATTAAATCAATATAAGCACTTGTTATTCATATCTGAGTTTGTAAATGATTTGTGGACTATGGTTAAAGCAAAAATCCATTTGGATCACAATGAATATGTCAAAACAACCCATTCACCCAAACAGTGCCTTATTTCTATGGTGGAAGCTTATATGGTATTTCCTAATTCAAAATAATACCAAATTTAGATATAAATGAACATACCTCCGTTGTTGATGGCCGGACCAGCAACTGGTGGATGGTGACTGGTGGCTGTGATTGGTGACTGGTGACTGTGTGATTGGTGAGAGATTTGAGAAACTTGGATGGAGATAGAGTTGGTTAGAGGGAAATGTGAGGAACTTGGGTGGCGATAGAGATGGGTGGAGGGAGATTTTGAAATAAAAAAAATACTTTTCAATTATGGGGGCTTTTTAAATATTTTTAGGAGGGAAATACTAAAAAGGAAGTCACAGGAATCGAACCTGTGACCTCCGCTTCACAACACCAACACCTCAAACATCTTCCCTTGGGTCTTTTTCGATTATACCTTGTTTTGTATTCCTCTTATAGACTTAACTACCAAATGCAGTTTTCAAAATATGACTTAAAAACTCAAATTAAGCTGTCAAAAGGTGTTGGAATAAGCCTCAAATTATTAAACACATTAAGAACATCTAAGATCAAAAGAAACTGGTTTTTTTTGTGAAAAAAGTTAATTATATTAGAATTTAGAGTCTAACAAATCTGTAACATGCATTAGGACAACCCCTAAGCATTCCAAGCTAATGCAGTAGAAACTACATTACAACCTATGGATCTATATACAAAAGAACAAATACTACTACAATCTATTCTTTCTCTGAATCTTTACATTCCATTTAGCTTCCCAGATACTTTTACATTTTAGAATCTCAGAATTGACCCATTTCACCCATAGTGTATTTTTCCTTGAAATCACATTCCAAATTTGCTTGATTATTAAAACTTCATTCCATGTAATCATCTGGATGTGAAGATTGTTTGATTAAATCATAAGTTTGTTAGTTAATTTGGTGAATCTGTGGTTTAAAGGAGTGTTTGGATCAAGGATTTTGACAAATATATTTGAAACCTGCTTGTGTTGTATATTGTTTTTGAAATCAGTTTCTAATCTCTAAAAACAGTAATCAAGTATGTTTTAATGGACTTAGGTTATGTATGTTTATGTCATGTTTGTGGTTAGTTCAGTTGATTTTGCACCAGGGAAGCATATATCAGAATAGCTAGTTTCTTATTTGAATCAAGCTTGTTTAAGCTTTTTTTGCGGTTATTGGAAGTTCATTGCACTCGAGAAGAAAGAACTGCCGATTTATGAGTGCATAAGATACCTTGACTCTAAAGTCAAAAGGTAACCAGTTTTCACCCATTTTAGCTTGCTACTAATAGAATAATTTAGTGTATTAGTGCTCTTTTCACTTGCATTCCAGTAGTCATAGATTTAGTATATATTTTAATTGTTTAGGTTATTAAATTCAGTAGGTAATTAGTTTATAATTAGTTAAACTTAGTTTAAAAGTTGGTTTTCAAATTTGAGCTTATTCACTAGCTTAATTCTAGTCTACAATTTGATATTAAAAACTGAAAAGCAAAAACAGCCTTATGTAACCAGAAATACCACATATTCAAAATATGAGAATGAAAAACCTTAAAACTTGATTTTATCCTTAAACAACTATCACAATCAGATTAAAGACTCCTAAATTTGATGTTCAAACTTGCAAAATGGGTAAAAACAGGCTATCAGTACTAACATGAGTTAGTACTACCCATATCCAACACTCCTTTAAAATCCCTAAAACCAGATACTTAAGAACTATACACTTGCAAAATGGGTCAAACAGATTATAGATAGCTTATAATATAACTAAAGAACACATTCATATACTTAAGAACCATAAACTTCATATTAACCAAACCTTTATAAAAAGGAAACACATCATATGCATAAGAACCAGTCATCATCACAAATTTCTTACATTTGACATTGACATAACCTTGACAAACCTTAACAAACCTTAACAAACTTAACCCAAAAGAAACTAAACAACCTTAAACCATAAACACTTAACCCATAAACACTAACACAAAAGACACCAAACCCCAAACCTAATTAACGACACGACCAACAAATGCCTCCTGCCTCTCCATAAGCCGTACATGTGCTTCTTTTCTTTGAATACGATCTTCAGCCGCAGTAATAACATCTTCCAACTCCTTCAACCTACTCTCTTCTCCATGAATGTCAGCTCTGAGACACAGTTTTGGGTCTTTAGTTTCCCCGTTATCATTCATAGCTTCAAGCTCAGCAAGCATAGCCCTCAACTGACCAAGGTTGTTCCTTGCTGTTTGGGCTTCTGCACGCTGGCGGCTAACATACCCACAGATCTCAGCAATCTATTGGAGAAAAAAGAACCTCATGTAGTTAGGCACAGCGGTCTCGCTATTGAAATCGATAAGATCATCCACAACACGCCTTGCAATGATGTTATTGGAACCAGAAGCAGCCATTTGAAATGATAAATGTAGTTGAGATATAGGTGTATGAAGGTGAGGATTGAAGGTGAGGATTGTTGGGTTACCTTTTTGGGGGTATTTATAGGATGGTTTGGGGTTGTGGTGGATAATGGAGTTCCTACGTAGCCATAATCTTTTTGGCGGGAAGAATAGAGCCGGCGCCATAACTGCATGTATTCTCATCTACAGTGGGAAATGATGGGGGTAAATGGGGGTTTTTTTTTACTCTTTGACCACTTAATTGTTATTTTCAAAGTTTTAACTTTTATTTTTTATTTTTTGTATCATTTATTTATTTATTTGTACAAATGTGTTTCCATTATAACAAAATTAGATTTTTAATTTAATCTTTTAAATATTACTAGTGATAAATTTGTATGTTGCTTAAATTTAAAATCGAGTCGGTCCGGTTCATTTCGGTCTTTGGTCCGTCCTATAGGACATAGATTAAAATCGAGTTGGTCCGGTCCAGTTCGGTCTTCTGTCTGGTCGGTCCAATCCAGTCTGGTTCGGTCTTAAGAAAACACAAACTAAACCCTGTAACTTATATAAACCACACAACCGAAAACTTATAACTTAAACAAACACCCACACTTGTATAACGACTATTGCAACAAAGAAACAAGACACAATGATGTTGAGTGGTCCAGTGTGGTATTTTAATCATCTTCTTTTTACGGGAATATGACCGGGTACTTGGTTGTTAAATGGACAAGTCGAGATGATATTGATATACATGAGATGTTAAGCGGATAAGCTGAGGTGATGTCGGTATACAAGTTATGTTAAATGGATGAGTTGAGATAATATTGGTATAAGTGAAATGTTAAACGAATGAGTTGAGGTGTGATATTGGTAATTAACATGGGTGATAGGTCATGTACATTGGGTTGTAGTGGCTTTTAGTGTCATGGACCAATATATGACTAGTGATCGACAATAAGTAATTAAGATGGGTCATGGGTCATGTGCATTGGGTTAGTGGCTTGTAGTGTAATGGAACCCATGCATGCCCGGTGATAATGGCTAACTCAAATGGGTCATGGGTCATGTGTATTAGGTTATCACTGGTCACATTCATTAATGGGTATTTGACATCATATGGGTCATATGCATTGGGTTGTTGTTGCTTAGAGTGTCATGTTACTACACATCCATGACTGGTGACAATGAGTAATTAACATGTGTACGTCATGGGTCATGTTATTGACCAATACATGACTAGTGATCGACAATGGGTAATTAACATGGGTCATGGGTCATGTGCATTGGGTTAGTGGCTTGTAGTGTAATGGAACCCATGCATGCCCGGTGATAATGGCTAATTCACATGGGTCATGAGTCATGTGCATTAGGTTATCACTGGTCACAACCAATAACCGGTATCCTTTAACCCGTAATAGTTGATTGACGCGTGTAAAGCGGTCGGTAATAAATTACCGTTTAGAGATAGAATTACTTTAGGAAACGTAATAACTATTCGTCCGGGGTGATAGAATTACCGTTTTATGAACTTTTCCAAATGTACTGACTTTACCAATGAACTAAATTTCTTTCTACCTGCACCAACGTACTTGGTTGTTATGTGTACATATGATCAATATATATGACCGGGTAAATTTCCACGTCATACATGCTCTATCATATCTATCTCGACTGATGCTAACCCTGTTTCCACATTTAACGATATGGCTTTACAAGTGTCAATCTTTCCACAAATGGTTATTCATGGTAAAAGTCGTATAGTTTGTTGAGAATGTTGTATACGAGGACGGATACAACCAATTTGACGAGCTACCTCCATTTTATATTGGTGCTTAATTCATCTTCAAATAATGTTATCAATGATACTTATAACTTAATCCCCAACCACAATAAGATATTGTTTGTTGAATACCCTAATAAAACATTTCGATATCAAGCATGATCAATTATAACACAACTATTTTAATTCCAAAACCCACAATTATAAACTTTCATTTAATTATTTCTTATAAATACACAAATTATAAACTTTTAATTTTACTAATTCTCCATTTATTTATAAAGTTTTAATACTTTAGTTATTATCCATTTATTTATAAAGTTTTAATAATTAATAAACACAAAACTAGGTTATTTGGGATGTCACAGACCGTTTTTTTCTCAAATCTAAATCACCAAACACCTCTGTTCATCAAGGAATCGATCATCTAATCGCCATCCCATATACCATAATCGACAATCGCCACCCCATTGTAACATTTCGTATTTTCAGGTCATTTTATGACGTCACTTATTTCGTCATTATTTCACTATTTTTTTAGTCTCGTGCGCGTTTACTTTTAATTCTTATCACATAATTAAAATCGCGTAAGTTAAAAATCAACATTTAACGTAAACGGACACCAAACAAATTAAAGTTTTCATCAAGAAAGCGTTATATTATTTTACGAAAGTAATAATTAACTTTTTATATTTATTTTTATCGGTTACATAAATTGGTTACGTTTCGCAATTAAACACGTTTAGGCATACCCGGAACCACCAAAACTTTTCTACGCTTCAACAAATACCCACTTTTATACACAATACAAAAAAAAAATTCATAAAAAAAACTTACCTATATACATATATGGCCGGCTAGGGTTATATGCATACAAAAGAAATATCAAAATTTCTACAACTTGTAATATACATGCAACAACTAATTAATACACATGTTTCCTTGACCAAGAATAAGAGACATTGACCAAACCCTCCTTATTTCACTCTATGTGTCCAACACCTCCACCCTCTTTATATTTTGGTCTTTTAGTCTTGATAACTAGTGCATTTGACTAAGTCTTATGTTATATAAGGGCCTATACAAGTAGATGATAACACACTCTCACTTTCTTAGTAAAAATTTCAACATATCTCTCCTCTTTTCTACCCTTTACCCACGGCACAACTTCAAACCACAAAAATAATTCACACAAATTTTATTACCTCATTTACAAACATTCATACATAGTACCTAAGACATACAAAAAGTATTAAGGGTTTATTATAGCAAGGGTGCTTGGTTAAGCGGTTCTTGGGTTATTAGTGTGCTAATCTTGCTAATCTCATTTTACATAGACTTTTGTAAGTAAAATCTTTACATCTTTTTCTATACTTTCATCTTATATATTTTCTTGTCGGGTACATTTTATTATGAAGTTATATCACCAATTAGTTTATATTTTATAAAGTTTACAAAGAAAACAAGGTTATATATATAGAGATTATCATGAACACATTTCTTGAACAAATGATGGACTAGAGGACTTGTAGCCAATTAACAAAGTTAAAAACTTATAAAAAATAACTTTATACACATTTTTATTAAAAAAAATTCTCAAACTTACTGTTTTAAATTCGAAACTAAAACATTTATTTTATATTTTATTAAAATACTACATGTCATGAGGATCGTAAGCATATAAAGAACTCAAAAAAAACCGAGCTATAACGAAGAAGTTACGCCATTTACGAGTTTTCAATAAAAAGTATTTTATAAAAGTAATTTTATAAATAAGCTACTGTTCATCAGTAACAAAATATTATAAATATGATATTTTGATAGATTTTCTTAACACGAAACCGTGGACATAAAGAACGTATTAAACGGAGTTAAAACGAGTAAGATACGACGTTTCAAAGATTCGACATTATATAAATAAAAGCTGTGAAAATGTGAACGTTTCAGCAGCCACTGAAACTCACTTTCGAGGGTCTTCGGGTCCGGTTGAGTCGAAGTGTAAAACTACAAAGTCGTTCGGGACGACATTTTACATAAACCTGCCGATTTTCATAATTTTCGGATGTATAGTTTGTAAACTAGACACTTTTCCTGACATAAATAGTGTTGGTTCGTTTTTTTTTATAAAATTTTACGAAACATTTTAGAATAACTTATATAATATTTATACAAGTTTTAACGTTATAAATATTATTTTACAAGACGATCGAACTATTTATACGATAACATTATATAAGTAATAAAAACATTAAATCAAGTGTTTTGGCGAATAATTAAATTCTTAGACAAGTATACTATTTTTGCAAATACAAGTACGTGGACATTTATTTTTCAAGATACAAATTTATATTGTTAAATTTTATAAATTAAACAAAGAGTTTAGGTGGTGATATAACGCTATGACTTGTGATGTATTTACATTAAGTACATTACACTTATACGACCGATATCTACTTAGGTTGCTTTCGGATATTTCCGTGACGCGTTTTCATTCATTCACTCGACTTATTCTTCACTTCACTTCTAAGGTGAGTTCATAGTCTCGCATTTCAATCTTTTCAATGTTTTATAAACCTTGGGAAAGGGGAATACATGCTCGTTTACAAACTTGTATATTTTACTACAGTACAATTACCTTTCAATACTTTGTGAGTTCATAGCCCCCTTTTTCTACAATTGTTTTACAAAATCTACGGGGTGAATTACATTGCTTGTTTTACTATTGGACACAAGTGTTTTTCAAAGTGTATGCTATCCAGATTACTGCCTGATTATTAATGCCTAAGTTACCTTATTGCCGTGAAGTCCCTACTTATCATGAACCGTTAATTGCTATTATAGTGAGCGCTAGTGTTGTGGATAGATCTATCGGGATTGACAATCCCCACCCTTACTTGGGTCACTAGTTTGATCGGGTGCATTTTAACGATTTAGAGTTGTCCGGTTGTTTGGCAAGCATCTATATACATTTTTGGGGCATTCCCAATCTATTGATTGAAGTACGTTAAGCTTCTGTGTCATGAGCTTAGTCAATAATACAAAGTGTTGACATGATTGAATGTGTTTTCTCTGTCTACTTACTTATTTATAGACTCGGATACACTTTAAGTTCACCATTACTTCGATCTTGTGGTCCACTACTGAACATTACTAGATTTATTAAATCACTACTTGGATTTCGGATGGATTTCGGAAATAACACTTTTAAATGTTGTAACGCTATTTTTCTTCTGAAATATTTCTTAAATTATTTCAATACTACTTTTTACTTAAACCTATGAATTCACCAACATTATTGTTGACGTTTTTGCGTGTATTTTCAGGTTACTATTTTGCTAGTGGAGCATTGGGAGCATTCGAGTCGCGCGGATATATATATTTTTGAAGGCTTAATAACTTGAGTACTATTTGACAAACGTTTTGACAATGTTTTCTAATACATTATAAATGGAACATGTGTAACTCTGACATTTTTTAGTAAATTGAATGTGACATTTAATTAAACGACTCTTTTTGAGGTTGTTTTCTAATGACTTGTGCGTTTGGACTATGAAGTAGCACCCCATTGTTACCATTCCGCTGCGACCAGATTTTGGGGGTGTTACACCCATATACATACTTGACAATTTAATCAATCATCAACAACATGAGGAAACATGAAAAAAATTCTGATAAGGAGGATGATTTTGTTGCTGTTGATCCGTTAGATATGTCGTGATGAGGAGGTACAGTCTAATGATTGAGAAACGAGCAATTCTAAAGGTTAAGCTGTAAACTTGAAGTTTATTGTTTAATGTAAACATGCGTGAATTTGTAATTTATTCAAGTTTATGCATTAACAGGTTCAAAAGGGCAAAGTCAGATAGGTCCAAATTCTAAAACAATTCTTTCATACAAGTATTTCTGAAGTATGTTATGTGTTTTGGCTAAAGTTGTAATAGCATTTATACCATTCAATTTCTGAAACACGTGGTATGTTGAACTATTAGGAGGTATGGGAAAACACTGATTGGAAGAGAAAGAGCCCTTTCTATTTCTCTAGCGATGAAGAATCTGGTGATGATGACACAAAAGGGGTAATAATGGTCCATTTAATAAGTGTTATTTCGCAAATTTTATGACATTCTCTAGACTTAATCCATTAGACTCGTTTAATTTGTAGGTAAATGACAAAGATGAATCCTCTCAAGCTACTCCCAAAGGTCAATCCTCTCAAGCTAAAGATCCGAGACCGAAGTTTGGAACATGGACTACTGCAGAAGGGAGCAAGAGCAAGGGCAAAAGGAGTGTGGCAGGTTGATGTCATTTGATATCGGTCTAATAGGTTTGATGTTTTTTTAGGGTCTGTTTATGGATGGGAACCTGTTGCCTTGCATTAATCTTTATGCAGTACATAGATATGAACACTAAATGTCTCTGTATTATATAAATATTTGGATCTAAGTATTTTATTTAACTATGTTTATAATATGTTTTTCACTGCGTGTTATCTCTATTTCTCTTTAAATTGTTAGGTAACAATGTTTAGCAGTTGTGTCTGATACGATCTTATAACTAATGTCAACCAAATGGAAGTGATATATACAAGAAATCAAGTTTGAATTATCTCTTATTATACAACCCATGCGTCTCAATGATTACCTGCAACAGTAGCTAACCATCGAGTCACATGGTGCTTGTTCTTAAACCATCTGTAAATTTCCGCTTCTTAAAATATGTTACATTGCATATAGTATTAGCATGGGTCAGATTGCAGTTTTAATTTGGAGCCAAGTTTTTAATTTAAAAGAATTTGGAGCCAAAATTTTTATCTAAAATTTTTAAAACCCCCTAAATGAATGCATAACTGTTTCCATAAAAAGAATCCATATTTTATCTCCTAAATAAAATACTTAAACCAAATCAAAAAAAATAAATTATTCTTCTATCACCATAACTCTGTAACCCATAATCATTTTCTTTTACTCATTGTTTTTCAAGAGTCGTGGAAATTCAATCCGATGTTCATAATCATGATGATTTGGGGGAAACTCAAACCGATCTTCATGATGATTTGGTTAATTTTGATAATGAAAATGGTTATGGATATGAATCCAAGAAGTATTCTGATGCTGAAGATGAGGATGGAACCAACAGTTCAGATCATAAACTAGTTAAGAGGGGCATAACTAGGCTATGTAAGTTTCACATGACATATGGCAAACCTAGTTCAGTAAAGCTCAAGGTAACCCAGTGCGTCTCAAAGATTACCGCAGCAGTAGCTAACGCATCGAGTCCACATGGTGCTTGTTCTTAAACCATCTGTAAGTTTCCGCTTCTTAAAATATGTTACATTGCATATAGTATCAGCATGGGTCAGATTGCAGTTTTAATTTGGAGCCAAGTTTTTAATTTAAAAGAATTTGGAGCCAAAATTTTTATCCAAAATTTTTAAAACCCCCTAAATGAATGCATAACTGTTTCCATAAAAAGAATCCCTATTTTATCTCCTAAATAAAATACTTAAACCAAATCAAAAAAATTAAATTATTCTTCTATCACCATAACTCTGCAACCCATAATCATTTTCTTTTACTCATTGTTTCTCAAGAGTCATGGAAATTCAATCCGATGTTCATAATCATGATGATTTGGGGGAAACTCAAACCGATCTTCATGATGATTTGGTTAATTCTGATAATGAAAATGGTTACGGATATGAATCCGAGAAGTATTCTGATGCTGAAGATGAGGATGGAACCAACAGTTCAGATCATAAACTAGTTAAGAGGGGCATAACCAGGCTATGTAAGTTTCGCATGACATATGGCAAACCTGGTTCAGTAAAGCTCAAGGTAACCTTTGATGCGTTGAATAGGGTATCAGGGTTACACAGAGCACTGTTTTCAAGTTTTTTAGGAGATCTAGTTCGTGAGCACATAGGTTTGAAGATTCTATGCTGAAAGAAGGTGAAAAAAGAATCAAGAGATAAACTATGGGATGAAATCACTGTAAATATATACTATTTTTTAACCCAGTACTACATTAGTTTATCTATGCATTTACGTTATGTGCAACTAATTTACAACATTGTGTTAATCTTTGCAGCGATGTTTTGATGTTGACTCGACAGCCAGAGGGTTGGTAATGCATCGTCTTGGTCAACTGCTAAGGAATTTCAGAATGAAACAGAGAGAAAAATACATATTGCCCAACTTAGATGCACCTTCGAAACTGAATGAACTCCCAAAAAACTATAGTGCAATTGTGAACGCAGAAGAATGGGCCGCGTTTGTAAACTACACGGCCACCGATGCATAAAAAGTTGTAATTAGTCATCTTTTTTTAAGTCTATATGTCATTTCCCAAAGGTAAAACAGCACGTTCCAAAAATGTTTATCATCATAAAATGGGACGAGGTGGATATGTTTATGTGAAAGAGAAAATGGTAATATTACATAATGTTTGTTTTACAAATTGAGAGACGAGTTTGTGAAAGGAATCTGTTTACATTGCACAATTTGCACATTTGCACTTAATACCCTCATATTTTCGTTTATCTAGGTTTAACTTTACATGTGTATGCATTTGATGTTTATTAGATCGAAAAAAAGAAATCGAAGCAGATGAAGAACCCCCGCGTGGTGTAATGTGGTTGAAAGGAAGGTTGAACAAAGACGGAGAATTTCCGGATGAAGAGATTAGATCATTGGGAGAAAAACTTGTAAGTTTTAGCGTTTCACTGGAAATTCTATTATATGCTTATTTACGTTTAATAACCTATTTCCCATTTTTTTGTGCAGAAAGACGCTGATGACAAGATCAAGGAAGGAACCTTGAATCTTGATGATGGCACTGATGCCATGACAGTTGTGTTTGGTAAGGAAAAAGGAGGTTATGCAAGAGGCGTGGGAAGTGGAGTCACATATAAGAAGTATTTTGATCTTCCTCGCAGCAGACAAGCAACTGACGAAAGAATTGAGTTACTTCAAACTCAGCTTGATAATGAGAGACGAGAGCGTCAAGAAAAAGATACATTGGTCAAGAAATTGTCTACCGAGATGAAAGAAAAGGATGTATTGGTCAACAAATTGTCTAATGAGATGTCAGAAACCAAGGGAATGCTTAGTCAACTAATGAATCAGTTGACTGCACAAGGGGTGCAGTTGAATTTGTCATCTCCTTTGCAAGTACCCTCAGATGTAAGCCTTTTTTATGTTGTTTTCATTTCCTAATGCTAACATCACTGATGCTAATCATAGCAGGCAATGAACATAAACTGAAAAGTCAATGTATTTCTTAATTTATATTGCAGGTGACTCCAGTGGCGCACATTAATAATATAGATAGCAGCGCTTATGAGGCGGACGGAACTCAGTCAAGTGTTTTTGTACGTGATAAAGATGCGAGAATTCAAAAGAAGTCTAATGGGCTTGTAATTTCGGAAAATGGAATGGAAGCAATGGTAAGTAATAAAACATCCCCCTTTGATTTTTGAATTTTACATGCATGATTAATGTAAAGTGTTTTATATATACATATAGGAACCTTTTAAAACTGTTGGAACTAAGAAAATGCCTAAGTCACGATGAAACGGGTCTCCAGATTCCCAATCGCAAGCAAATGTTTCTCCAGCACAAGTACTACCAACTGCTAAAACTGTTGGACCTAAGAAAACGCCTACTTTACGATGAAACGATTCTCCAGATTCCCAACCAAAAGGAAATGTGTCTACAACACAAGAACTACCAACAGTATGTATTTCAACATGTGTCTTGTTATTCTTTTCTTTAAATACTTTCTGATATATACATGCAAAAATTCTTTTTTTTAGACATTTAAGTGCAAACTGTGGTGCTTAAAGAAATCAAATACTGTTGCTTTTGGTACCGTATACAAGGCTGATGGAAAACAAATGTTGCATAACCAAGAACTCCCAAATGATTGCTACAAAGTATCAATTGATGAATCGATAGTGGATGCAGCATGCGTATCGGACGTAGGAAATCATGGGTTAAAAACAATTAAGGATGGCGTAGGTGGTTTCTTTGCATGGCCAAAGAATCAAGTTGTTATTGAAGAAGATAAGGTACATACATGTCTTTTTTCAACCTACATACATATAATTCTTCATATTAAATTCAATGTTTGATAAAAGCGTCTTTTGTTTACTCCAGGTTACACCACCAACTACGATACAAAAGATTAGCGACGACAATTCTGCACCAAAATTACAACACTTGAAACGCAAAAGTTATGTCTCTCGTGAAACCATGCAAAGGCAAGCTAGGACGGCGAAGAGTCAAAAGTCTTTAAATTATGGTAGTTGAGAATTTGATTATGTACGACATTACAATTCTAAATTTGGTTCAGTTATATACATTTGAGTTTTAATTAATTTGAAATTGGTTTTCGTTTTTAATTTTGTTTATATATATATATATATATATATATATATATGCTATAATGACACAAATTATTGATTTGTTATATGTGACTAAAATCCACAATTAGTCACTCTTTGTTTAATTCGATGTGTGACTAAATATTACAAAATGCCACACAAACTAAAAATTCATGTGACCATTGGATAACAATAGTCACACAAAATACACATATTTTCACTTTAAACAGCATATGGTCACACTTATTAACACTTTTGGCCACTTTATGTTTAATTGTTAGTGACTAAATACCCAAAACAAACATGATTTGTGTGACTATATATTACAAAAGGTCACACAAACTAAAAATTCATGTGACCATTGGATTACAATAGTCACACAATATATACATATTTTCACTTTAAACAGCATATAGTCACACTTATTAACACTTTTGGCCACTTTTTTTTAAAATTGTTTGTGACTAAATACCCAAAACAAACATGATTTGTGTGACTATATATTACAAAAGGTCACACACACTAAAAATTCATGTGACCATTGGATCACAATAGTCACACAAAATACACATATTTTTACTTTAAACAACATGTAGTCACACTTATTAACACTTTTGGCCACTTTTTTTAAAATTGTATGTGACTAACTCCAAAAAAACAACACCCGTTGTGTGACTAAATCATCACAAACGTCACATTTATTATATATTCATGTGGCCATATGAAGGAAATAGTCACACAAAATACACATTTACTTGTATAAATCATCTAAAATGTCACATATATTAGATATTTATGTGACTAAAGAACGAACAATAGTTACTCTCAAAAACTATTCGTGTGACTATACACTGTCTACGGTCACTAATACTGATTAATCCAACAAAACTTATGCCTAATTTGTCACACGTATTTGGGTTTTGGTCACTCTTTTTCGATGCAAATGGCCACTAACTCAAAAACGTCACCGTAGGTGGCCTACGGTGGCGCGACCTTTCGTGACACATACCCAAAAAACGTGTGTGACGATATGCATATCGTCACACATTTTTGGAGTAACCTATACCACTTTTTGTACTAGTGTTAAAATAAATTGTATTTTAAAACTTGAATCGATCTATAGAATCAGAAAAATATTTAGAAGGGCAATCTATGCAAAGACCACCACTATTTGAAAGTAATGGATTTATTTATTGGAAAAATAGATTCAAAACTTATGTGAAATCAAAAGATCTATATCTTTGGCATGTTATTACCTATGGTGATTTTCCTCCTATTCAAAATAATCCCGAAACTAAAAAGGATGAAATTGCACCATTTGATAAACAAAACGATGATTTTAAAAAGAAACTTGCAAAAAATAATGAAGCTAAAATGGTAATTTATAATGCTTTACCACGTAAAGAATATGAAAGAATTTTTATGTGTAAAACCGCAAAAGAAATTTGGGATACTTTATTAATCACTCACCAAGGTAATAGTCATGTCAAATATAATAAAATAGATCTTCTTGTTCAACAATATGAACACTTTACGATTCCGGAAGAGGAATCGATAGATAATGCTTTTACTAGATTAATACTATTATTACTAGTCTAAAAGCACTTGGTAAAGGTTTTTCTAGCAAGAATTATGTTAGGAAGTTTCTTAGGGCACTTCATCCTAAATGGCGTGTAAAGGTTACGGCTATTGAAGAATCAAAAGATTTAACATCCTTGTCACTTGATGAACTTATTGGAAAATTGAAAGTTTATGAAGTAATAATTATGAAAGACTCCAAAATGGTTAAAGGCAAAAGAGAACAAAATAGATCTCTTGCATTAAAAGCCAAAAAGGAATCAAGTGATGAAGACAGTTCGACTTCTGATAGTGAAGACGAAGAATACGCCATGGCCGTGAAAGAATTCAAGAAATTCTTCAAAAGACGAGGAAGATTTGTAAGACAACCACGAGACGAAAGAAAGTCATTTCAAAGAAATAAAGACGACAAAATGCAAAAGCGAAAGAAAAATGATATAATATGGAGATCCAAACCAACTCATCGGGGAGTGTCTAAAACTACCAAGAAACTACAATCAAAGAGCCTTCGTCGGAGGATCATGGAGTGATAGATATCGCAAGACAAATGTAAGAAAAACTAAAGACGAAAAAAGTTCTTATGGCAATGCCGTCCAATGAGTTCCTTTCTGAAACTGAATCTTTAAGTGATGACCAATATCGTTATACAAAAAGAACGAAGATAGTGAATATAATAGATTTAATGCAAAGTAGGTCTAAAAGTCCTGACTAAAAATAAATCACTAAAAAAATATAAAAATCAATAAAAAATGAAGAACTAGAACTAAAAAATAAATTGTCAGGCGGATATTTAAAAAAGGATAAGGAAGTCAATGAAGAATGTAAAATATGTCAAGATCTTAGGTTTGAAAATGAAAGCTTAAGGAAGAAATTTCTAAGCTTAATCAATTTAATAATAGTAGTCAATCGCTTAAGAAAATATTAAATCTTCAAAAAACCATCCGGAGGTAAAACGGCCTAGGAAGTATTAATTTACCAAATATCAACAAGTGAGTCTAACAAGTAAAATTTTGTAAGTCACAAGAGGTTTGAGTCTAAAGAAAAAGTTAGTTATAGAATTAAACCGAAGCCCAAGACCAAAATTTATGCTTATAAATAATAATAAAATTCCTATTGCAAGCGACGACGAAGTAAAATGTTTTTATAAACCTTCCTTAAAACCCGAAGTCGGATTTACTAAACCAAAAATGAGATCTAAGACTCCTCCTCCAAAAAGAACTAATAACTCTCACTCTCGGTCTAAAACACCACAACCTAGGAGAGATCAAGGTAGACAAAATTACTCTAATAATAATCATTCAATGTGGAATTATTCACAACAACCAAACTTCTCTCTGTGGTGAATATGTCCACCCTATATGTATCCGAATCAAATGCAACATATGCAAAATATGTTCGGGACTAACAATTTTAGACCCATGAGACATTGGGGACCAAGTGGTTGAGTCATTACAACATTCAAGTGGAGTTGATCATTAACATTTCTTGGAATTCGGCGAGCGAATACATTCTTAAAATCTTATGACGGGTTTTCCAAAAGATTTTTCCTTAAAAGCTTACTTACTTGAAGATGTTGAAGAAAACACATTATAGGCAAATGTATGTCTTCTTTCCAAACTTCTTAAAATTTAGATTATGTGTTAAATGTTAAATGACTATATATTATTATGCTACATGTAGTATATGATAAACAAATAAGTTATAGTTAGTAGAATATAATTTAAGTTTATGAAAATAGTGTAGTCACTAGAAATGCCATTTGTTGATTTTCTAGAATTAAGAGATTTTGTTCATTATGAACTCATCTCTCACGTAGTTAATTTAGGATTCTTTACGTACCTCTATAAAATGGAAATCTTCTATGTCCACTAGTAGCAAACTCACGTAGATGAAGAAAAGTGAGTTAGTGGGTAATCATTAACATAGAAGTAGGATTAGTTTTACATCTTACGCCGGAAAGGCATGACATCAAACACTATGGATGAAACAAACTCCCTTCGACTACGTCGTCCGCTTCGTTTACACGTCTACTATAAACTACGCCCATCGGAATCCTCTCATCAAGCTTTAACTCCATTCTATCGTCACAGATTTATCATCTCTCAAATACTTCAAATAGTGACAATTAATTATTTCATCTGAAGTAACTAATTTATTCAAATGACAAGAAGTTGATTGAAAACGTCACTAAATCTCTGTCAAATCTTCTCTCGGCTTGACAACTTGATTATCTCATCCGAAGTAATCAAAGTACTTTTAATTAACGAAAGGTTGATTAAAATGTCAATTAAATCTCGTTAATCATCTCTAAACCACACCTCGATCCAAAAATCTTGATAACTTAATTATTTCATTAGAAATTATTCAAGTTTACTGATAAGTGTAAAATACACATATCCGTTAATACCTAAATTAACCCAATTAAACTCAAAACAGTCCAAAAATGGCAAAAAGGTGCTTGTATTTGTGTTTTGTGTATGCAGGTACGGATATATCAAAAATCACAAGAAAACAGTCAAAAAACGGGCAAGCGCGGACACGAGAACGGAAGAGTGTACAAAAGCCAGAAGCAATGATCAAGCCTTAATCAAGCTACAGTCAAGCAAAGCCAAGGAAATTCAAATCTTCAGTCAAACAGTCAAGCAACAGTCATAATTGGTCAAGAAAGTCAAACTATGGTCAACCTTGGTCAAACCATAAAAAGACAAAATCCCAATTTTACCATTTTAATCCCTCAACTTTTAGAAAAGTCCACAATTGGTCCTTTAACTCTTATTGGGCCTCAAAACCCTAAATACCCTACCCGGATACCATTAAACCAAAAACAAACCCAAGGCCCAAACCTTAAGCCCATGTCCCTAGCCCATTACCCTTTTAATAAAGCTACAAGGGCCAAACTTGCAATTTTCAGAAGATGTTTATAACTAGAAAAGAGAGAATAAAAGAGAGGGACTTGTCTTGTAATTAGGCCAAAGTTTTTAAAACGAATTCAGTTAAAAAATAAAAAGGGCGCCAAAATTACCCCTCTACTATTCATCATCGTCCTCAAGTTTTCACCTAGGTAAATCATGGGGCTTTATCAAATTGAGGGAGAAATTAGGCAATTCAAAGGCTCCTAAGGATTATGGAAGGGATAGATCAGTCAAATCAAAGCCTTCATTAACTCAAGATCAAGCTCATGTCACGTCAGCAATGGTGAAAGCACAAAGGGGTGTGGGTTTTGCACTAGATCCTCTCACAGAACTAGCACAACATGTCACATCAAAGAATGATAAGCTGGCAATCCTCAGGTGTCCACAATGTGATCCAACGGCTCAAGAAAGAGATCAATAATGAATGAAAAATGAAGGGAACGGATTGAAAGCTTAGAAAGAGACTCAAGAGGCTAGAAGGATCTAAGGCAAGCTAAAAATAAGCCTCACACTCTTCACACACACATACGTAGCTTGTAGGACTAGTTTTTAGCTTAAATTTACTCTTAGCTTAATTTTGTTTTAAATCTTGTAATTTCCTTTTAAAAAGTTGTAATCCAGTTTTCTATTAATGAATTTAGAAGTTTTTAATCTCTTTTAAGCTCCTTTGTTTACTTAAATCTCATTCACCTTTCCTTGTTAAGCTAAAAGTCAATAAGCTCTCATAAGCTCATATTTAGCTCTAATAAGTCTATAAGCTTATTATGGAGCTTAATTGAACCTAATCTTACCTTAATATCTTAAATCAGCTTAATAATACCTTAATACCTATGCAAATTGAATTGTAGAAAGCTAAAGGAAGTTGGTTGCAATGGAGGACCAAATAAACTTAACTCCTAGCTTATTAATAAGCTAGGAGAGCTTGTAGCTGCTCTTAATTGAGACCTTTTGTTTAGCTAAAGGTTCAAGTAAGTTTCTCTTTTCCTTTTTCTATAATTTCAGTTTAAACTGCTTAGTTATAGCTTATATGCTTATTATTGCTTATTAGTACTTATTTGTGTTTAGTTTAGCTTAATAATCTTAGATGTTCATCTGTTTTTGCTTTTGATAGTTTAGATCTTTGTTTTTCATATATTTGTCATAAAACTCATAAAAAACCAAAAATATTAGAATAGATTCTTAGATCTTGCATTCTAGCTCAATTCAGTAGTTTAATTTTGCTTAAATTAGTTGTTAAAAGCTCCTAGTTATCTGTTTCATAGCTTGTTTGTTTAGGGTTTCAAAATTAGTAGCTTAATCAAATCTGTCATAATGATAAAGGAGTGTTTGGTTTATCATAGTTTGACCACAATAAGTCAATTTGATTTGTGCAAACACTTTGAGTCAGTTGAGTTTTTCTAAGATATTAAGTTTCCAAAAGATTTCAGAGGTTAGATTGCTAATTTGAAAAAGTTATGGCTTATTATGTTGATTCTAGCACCAGGGGAGTTTTCAGTTTGTTTGATTGTTTCAGCTTAATTCAAGGCTTTGAGCCTTTGATTTTCCTTTGAATTGTATTTTTGTACTCTCTAAGTGAGTCCAAGGTGCAGGATTACACTTAAGGTAACCGCACTATTGGTTTTTTGCGTCAGTCAAGTACATCAGTACTAACTAATAAGTTAGTACTGCTGTTACTTTTAGCTTGCTTTTAACTAAGGGAATTTAGGATTTAGCTTTTAAAATTGAAGTAGGATATAGTCTAGTTATAGCTTAATATAGATTAGTGCTTAGTTCTCATTTTGTAGCTTATTTCTTTGCTTAAGTTAGTTTTAAAAATCATCAAAACAGTCAGTACATACTGACTTAATACTCAGTACATACTGAGTATTTAAGCTGATTTCAAGCTTAATTTTAAGCCATCTCTTGTAGGAATTAGAACCTCATCTGTTTAATTTTTATAGTTTAGACATAGCTTAATATAGACTAGTGCTTATTTTTCATTTCCAGTTAAGTTTACTATAGTACAAAGTTGTTTGAAAGTAGCTTAAACTGCCAAAAAGCCAAAAATAGTACTTAGGAATTTTAGAATCTTAATTTGTTAATTTAGCTTATGATTCTAGATTTTATAGCTTATATAGATAGATTATAAGTAGTTTAATAAGTCCTTAAAGTTTTAGAGTCCAGTTTAGCTTTTTAAGGTTTTTAGCTTATTTGGATTTTGTGCTATTTTGCCTTAAGCTGTTCTTCAACTTTGCTCTTTAAAGCTTTTAGTAATAAGCTGTTTTTAAATCCTAAGTGCTTATTGGGCTTAGTGTGTAATCGGGGTTGGGCCTCAGGGATCAAAAGTGTAATTTTCAAGTTTAGTTTTTGTCACTATTAGTCCCTGTCCTTTAAACAGTTAGTCCTTGTCAGTTTTCTTTTTATTTTTTTTATTAAAAATTAGGTTAGTTTTTAATTAATTTAATTAAGCTTTATTAAAAAGTGAAAAATTAGGGCTTTTAATTTTTATAGATTTCTGCACTTTTTCTTTTTATAGTGTAATTTTTATAAAAATTTTAGGATTAATAATTTTTATTTTATTTTTTTTTAAATTTTTTAAGTTTTAATTAGTATAAATCTTTAAAAAATCAATATATAAAAATCTACAAAACAAAAATATTAAATTCTTTTTTCTAAAATTTCTTTTTACTATTTTTTTTTATAAAAATAAATTCATTATTTCATATTTCTATATTTGTAGGATTTAATTAGTTTTTAATAGATTCTAATTCATAAAAATTTCAAAAATAAACAAAAAAAATATTTTTCTTTTTCCTAAAATTTTCTTTTGTCTAATTCTAGGTTTAGAAAATTAGTTTGCATTTTTAGGACTTAATTTTGATTTACTTGTTTAATTGTCGCGTTTTATTTGTTTCCCGTTTTCCTTTTTAAATTGTTTAATTGCTTTTAATTGCTTTTAATTGTTCAATTTTTTTATTATTGCTTTTATTTGGTAGATATAGATCATCAAATCTTTTATTTGCTTATTCAAATCATAATCCAAGCTTAATCGAAGTTTCAATTGCACTAGTCGTTGGGGAAACGACCCGGGTGATCATATTTGCCCGGTTTAATATACGTATTATATATTATATTATATATATTTTTGAGAGTGAATTTTACCGAGGGTAACTTGGTAATTTTCTTAATTGCTCTTAGGTTTATATTATATTGTGATATATTTTAGGTATATAAAACTGCAATCATTTACTTAACTTAACGAAAAGTTAAATTAAAAATGTCAAGTATTTTTCTCTCGTATTCAACCTCATTATTTCGACGGCTAGATTATCTAAAATAATATTGCTAGTAGCTCCCGACGTATCTTAATAATTGTACATTTACAAAACTAGTCAAAATCAAAAAACATTTTTTTTCTCATATAGGCGGCCCCCTTAAAATTAAGGGGACCTACCGTGTTAATGTGGGTGGCCCCTTTATATTTAAGGGGACCGGCCACTTAAATTACCAAACAGTCCTTTTTTCTACAAAACCTATTACCAAACACACCATTTCCAACAGTCCCTCTCCCTCTTTTATGCTGTGACGAAAACAACAACCCAAAACCATTAAAATTCAAACCTTCAAACACCTATTTGATCAAAATTCGCAAGGGGCAAACACCAATAACAAGATTAACAACCTCTATTGTAAGATTTTCTATACTTTTCTCTTTCAATTTCATCCAATTTTGCTCTTAATCAAAATTGGGCATTTTTCATAATTTTTGTATCTTCTATATTTTTATGATTAGGTTTAGGAAATTCATAACTATAATGATTCTCATAGTCATAGGATTTTAAGATTTTCAATAGGATTGAGTCATAATTTTTTTTTGGTTCGAAAATTTGTAAAAAATGTATACATTTCTTTTTGAATTTTTTAAAAAAAACAAAATTTCATACAATGTTGATTCATGCCAAAAACACGTTAAAATGATTATACATTGACTATCGAAACATACATATCTAAATGCTTATTTTTCGAATCAATGGGTAAAGTTTTATAAAAATAAAGGGGTGTTTGGTTCGTTTCTTAGGATCAATTTTTAGAGTCGAAATGACCATCACTATACTTTGTCACTGTATAAACACAAACGAACTATGGTATAAAGTCATAAATATATAATTCATATATATATATATTGATACATTTGATAAAAAGTATAAAATAAAGGGGCGTTTGGTTTAACGTTTTAAAACATAGTGTTGAGTCAAAACAAACACCATTTAACTCTCATCAAGTCAAAAATAATGAACTAATATTTTTCAACAAAATATACAACTTAACGTAATCATACGCATTTTTAGTCAAGTCCATTCTATTGATTAGGGGTGTTTTTGGTCAATTTTTATTTTTTTTTTTTTTTTTTCTAGATGTTGAAATATATAACTAATATATATTCTTTGACACCCTAGATTAAGTGAAAAATAAATTAAGGAACATATGGATCACTTCTTAGGTTTTTATTTTTAGAGTCGAAGTAATCCTTGTCCCACATTTGTTGTTTTTTCAAAACTTTATTTTTTTTATTTTTTATTCTTTTAATAATTTATTTCGTTGTTATCTTGTTTAGGTGATAAACTTGCCTCGAGCAACAGTTGGTGATACCTCTCTTACCCGTTCTTACATTCCCAAAGTATCCCAAACACCCGGTATTTCTCCTACTATTGCACACTTCTACAAACCTATCAAAAATCGATGCATTCATGAGGGTAGAGTTGTTGATCAACTTTACTACACATTTGATCACATCGATCGTTGTTTTTCTAACATGCGTCTCAATTGTCTCTACGAAATTAATGAGCCAATTGTCCCTCGTTTTATTCTAGACTTTTATAGTCAAGTCACTCTTCAAAAAGATGACTCGGCCGTCATTCTTATCTCCTTCATGATTCAAAATGAATTCATCACTCTTCCCCTCTAACAATTTGGTCAAATCCTCATAATTCCATTCAATGGCCAAGCCGTATTCACAAACGAATGGGATCTTGGTTCTCTTGCATACTCCCAAGAAACTAAAGGACCATATCATACCGACCTTCCTACTCCTGAAGAAATTCATCAATTTCTTCAATTTCAACGTGTTGACCCTAACCGCAAAATCAAACACAAAAACGTCATTCTTTCACCAAACCAAGTTCTAACCAAAGAACTTAGACAAGACTTGAAAAGATGAAACGAACTCATTTATGAGAATGTGTGTGGACTAGGAGGACACCGGGACCATCTCCCGGCTTTCCTTGTTCATATATTATTATGTATCCTAGCCTAGCAACAATATAATCTTGCTTGTTTCTTTGTCAAAAGAATTGAAAGTGCACGGGCAACTCCTAAAGCCCATCTTCCTTATGGTATGTTCTTAACACGTCTCTTTCGACATGTCATGGAACACTACCCTCATCTTGACAATGGCATCTACGATGTCGTTGATCTAGTCATGCGTCCACTTGCTCTAAGACAAACCTGTCGACCTTGAAGTGATCGTGGAAAAGCCAGTCACTCTGTCTCATCAACTTTCGCCCATCATAACTGTGGATCTTCATCTCACCAAGGAGATGATTATGAGGATGATGAGCGATCTCGTGCTAGTACCCCCTATCTCCACGACTTTACCTATAAACTCTCTTGAACCTCTCGATTACCAACAATAAGACATTCCCACTTCTTCTTAACAAAATGATGAACTTCTCTTCGAACGTCAAACCGACTTGCTCAATCAAACACAACAAATGCATAAGGAACTTAGAGGTGGATTCAAGTTATTTAGAAAGGCATTGCGAGGAGTCTTCGGCAAGAAAAAGAAGTGAAGATGTTGAATGGTGACTAGCTTGGTAGAATAATTGGTTTAGGACTTTATGTGAACTTATGTTTATGTTTAATTAATTGTGTGATGACAACCCGACTTAGTCGGATGAACTTGAACTTGTTTAGCTTGCTTAGAACCTTTAATCTCTATGAATTATTAGTATGCTCTTATAATTATGCATTCTTATTATATATATTTTTTGTTTGTTGCAAACATACATGATATACTTGATTTCATATATGTTAACATGGGACTTGCTATAATATAACCACCAAAACACAACATTTCTCACAAAATTATTACAAAAATCAAATTTTTGGTCGTCTGAAAAACACCATATGGGCGGCCCCCTTAATTCATAAGGGCGGTCCCCTTAAAGGTAAGGGGATCGGCTATTAATTAAGGGGACCAACCATCTGATTCACGGATTTTACTGTTTCTTTCTGCTTTTTGACTCTCTTTTACCTAGCCTCAGCTATCTTTACCTAGAAAACTTGAACATATTTTGGAAATTCTTAAACAAATTCAAATCCATTCCATTTTTAAACCTTTCTCATCTAATAAATTCCCTCCAAATGATCACCACCATCTCATCATCTTCTTCATTTTCTATCAACCACCATAAACCACCATGGCATCCACTAGAGCCTCCATTTCTAAAGCCTCCAAAAGACCAAAAATTAACATCATTCCACCAAAACAATTATTTGTAGATTTAACTCATGATGACACTAAAACCCCATCACCCGAACATCAACTCTCATCCCCTAGTGCTCCTAATGCATCTTCAAAAACACCATTAACCAAATGTACTTTCTCATCCTCCATTGACTACACACCCAAATCACCAACATCATCCACATCACCATCAACCAATGGTTACTTAAACTTACCAACATATCCTCCTCCAAGAGTTCCTTCACCACCTCCAACTCAAGATAATACATCAATGGACATCGCTTTCACCCTTTCACCAATTACCCCACTTGATGTCTAATTTAATACGCCATCACCTTCTCTACCTATCTTTGTCATCCCATACCTTGGAACCTTCTTGAGGCACATGGAGACTCATGTTTGTGTTGCATTCCACACCGTTACCTCTTAACTTTAGATTGAGAGATGAACTCCAATACATGTTTTTTCCTTAACATAGGACACATGCTTCTCACAACCTCCACCACCAATTCAACATCACTACCACACTTTCACCAATCTAAACATACACCATGTTTTAGCTTTTTAAAAATAATTTGTACAACCATACCTTTTGCAAGCAAAGTCCTATGGAAATTCTAGAAATATAAGGATCTTGTATTTTAATTATTATGTCTGATGTGATCTATTCTCGAAGCATATTATTCAATTGATGTATGCCATTCTATGTGTTTATACACAATTTATATGTTTAATAAAATGATCTTTAGTCTTATTTTAATATGCAACTTAACATTCTTAGTGATATAAATAAATTGTGGTTATTAATTCACACAAATTTCTTGACAAATGTCAACTATTATCAACATGCTCTAGTATTTTTCCTTTTTACTTGCTATATGTTAGGAAATGATTGTCTTGTTCTTGTAGCAAAGTTACCATAGCTCGATTCCTTGGTGCCCTCGAACGAGGGGAGTACACATTGAGGGGGAGCATTTATTCCGTCGGTTTTACTAACATTCATCGATGAAGCCTTTTTGATTCTACAAAAAGGAGGAGAAGTGGAAATAAAACTCACTAAATACTTGTTTAAAAATAATTTTACATTTAATGAGTTTAGATTTTGTAATCATCAAAAGTAGGGAGTTGTTGATAGAAATAATGCCTAAAACGTTATTAATATTATTTCGACCTCGTCTACGATTTTGATTAATCACAAAATGTAAAAACTTTTAATGAAAAATTGATTCGTAAACAAGTAACATTGGTATAAATTTTCATTCGAAAATTTAATCACTTAAAGGAATGAATAAACATATGCTTAAATTCATTTCATCATCAAAGTAATTTTATTTCAACCTCCATTTTTTAAAAAAATATCACAAAAATTTTTATATCTTATTCCAAAACATTTTAGAAATGTTTTATTCAAATAAATATTTTGAATTCAATTTTTTTACTTAAAAATGGCTAGAAATGTTCCAGAAAATGATCTCCCTCGAAAAAAGACAAAAAAGGAGCGTACAGAGCTGGGCGGCCCCCTTAATTAAAGTGTGTTTGTTTAAGGGTGTGTAATAACACCAGACTTCTACCTTAAAAATCGACCCAAACACAAAAACGCACATAAAAAGCCAATATAAGCTTGTTTTTATGTTCGTACTGTGCAGGTACCGATATTCACTAAAAGACAAAATTCAAACCAAACCGACAAAACCGAACACGGATTGGAGAATAGCGCAAACAATGATGCCAAGGGAAACAAAGATTGAAAACGGAGCTCAAACGGAAATTACCGGATCGACTCGACAAAGTTTGCGCATTTAATGAAGACAAAACAAAGTCAAAGTCAACCCCGGGATACGTCGTTGGAAAAAGCATCGAAAACCGAACCCGAAAAACCAAAGTGTTAAAAGTGGGCCCACCCGTACCCACCTAGTGGGCCCAGGTCAGCCCACTTTATTTAAAATAACCCATGTCAACCCTTTTAGAAACAAACCAGCCCAACACCTTACCTTGGCCCAATTGACACTTAACCAGCCTAACTAAACCCTTTAACAGATAAGCCGTTAGTCCTAAAAAGGACTATCCTTGCAAACACAAATGCCACTTTGAGGGATTGAACCTGTTAACTCCTGTCAATCTTACACATCACAAGGACCTAAGCTGCTATATCACTAGACAAAATGAGGGGCCTAAAGTGTCATCTACCAAACACTTATCCCTACACCCCCTTTCTATCCAGTTAAACCCTAACCCAATTTCCCGCCATAACCAAAACCCAAAAAACCTGTTTACCTTTTCCCTCTCCCCAAAACACTCAACCCCCAACATTTTACCCTGCAACTCCCATTACACAAGGGACAAACCCCATAAACCCTCCCCCATCACATGATGCCTTGCCACTGTGGCAATCCTAAGTTGCTTAAATTAAATGAAGGGTTAAGATGATTTGTTTGGTCTCCAAGAATTTTCGAGGGCTAGGATGATGTTTGGTTTTGCTCTCACAACACAAACACAACAAACACAAGCTAAGAAAGACTTCCCAGCTTATAAAAGAAGAAGAAGACAGAGATAGTAGGGAGTAGTTTTTCGAGTGTAAATTTTTAGTGTAATGTTATTTGAGTGTCTTAATTTACGTTTTTCATGTCTTTAAAAGTTGTAACTTTCAATCTCCAGCTTTGTACTTCTTTTTCTAAGTTAATGCAAAATCAGTTTTCAAGTTATTATACATTCTATCTTTTAAAATCTTATTTACCTAAGTTAATCATGTGTACAAGTCTTTTCTATAAGCTTTTCTAAGCTTATAGAGCCTGTGTTACTTGTTAGAGCGTTTAAAATCTTGGTTAAGAGTTAACGTGCCATTGGGGATCAAGAATTCTGGTTTTGAGCATTTTAAAGATAAGCTGAAAGGGAAGAGCTTATGGGTTGGTGACAAGTTTGTTTCCAACAAACTTGAGCTTACTACAAGCTCTATGTGCATTTCTGTTCCTGCTTAGCTAAAAAGAAGGGGTGCACAATCTTTTACCTCATATTATGCTTAAGTACTTCTCTGCTTATATTTATGTCATTGCCTTAAAAAATGCTATCCTTTATTTATTATTAATTGCCCTAAGCTTATTCTGTCTTCTGATAAATTTAAATGCCTTTAATAATAGAGTTTTTCATAATTAGGATTGTTTATATTATATTTTTTATCTACAACCTGCTTTACCTCTTAGTAGAACCTGCCTTTAAGCTTAGCTCTTTCCCTAGTGGCTTTATTTTCCCCGGTCTTAAGGCTATCATTCCATCAACATATTTTTAGGTTGTTTTCTCAATCTGTTCTCAACAATTCTTCGCTTAAATTTTTACCCCCCAAAAAGTATTCCCTAAGTTTGAAAATGCCAATTCAGTAGGTAAAGGGGTGATTGGGTTTCAGTGTAAAACGTGTCCAAAAAAGGGTGTGGTAGGGTTGGTGTCAATTGGGTGAAACATTTGGCTTAAGAGCATTAAGCCTTTTTAACGCTTTTTTTCCCAAAGTTTCTTTTGTCAAAACCTGTTTTTAAGTTCTTAACAAGTGATTTTGAAACTGTAGTTTTTTTTAAAGGGGTATACAAAAGCTTATTTCATAAGCTCTTGTGTACTTAAGTTGGGGTTTAAAAGGAGTGTTAATATTGTGACTAAACAAGTAGTAAAAGAGTCTTTGAGTCAATAGCACTTTTTAAGTCAAAACTTGCCAAAAAATTAGTGTCAATTTTAATGAAAAAGGTCGTTTTCATTCCCCAAATTCAGCAGGTAATTTAAATGCTTTTAGGCTCTAAAAAAGAGTGCACATTTCTTTCCTTGGTATTCATTAACTGTTGTAACGTTAGTTTTTTTATTTTTTTGAGCTTATTTGAACACTTTTAAAAAGCTGTCAAATAAGCCCTTGTTTTTAGCATTAATCTCCCCTGGTGCAAAGGGGTGGTTTTTAAGCTTCCTTTTCTAGCTTTCTAGTGACCATAAGCCCTAACTTTTGGCTTATCTTAAGAGCCCATAAGCTCTTAGATAAGCCTACTAAATTTCAGACCTTAAGAAGCTTTTTAGATAGCTTATTTGTTTAAGCTAGAATTGCCCCTTGACTGCTTTTACTTATGCTTTAGTTTAGTGGATAGCATTTGTATTTCATTCTGTCTTAATAGAGCTTATTTTATGAGTCTTATTTGATTCCAAGTGTGCTTATTGTTTTGTTTGATAACTGTGTTTTGCTTAGTTTCCTTTTTCCTTTGGCTTATTTGGTAAACAGCCCAAGACTCAAGCATGTAGCCCTCTTTAAGCCAGTTATAAGTTTCTGTCTAATTTAAGTTCTTCCTAGCTTATATAGTTTTAGTATTAGCCCTTTAAGGCTTATCGTATTGTAGGATAAATGCCCCCCCTTCATTAGCTTAGTTGTCCAAGTCTTAGCTTATTTGTCCACAAAGTCCAAATGACTTAGCTAGTTTTAGCCTTAAGCTCAATTTTAAGCATTATGTCGTTTTAAAAGCTGTTTTTAAGCTTATTTATAGCTTTTCAAAAAAAGTTTGTATTGAGAAAGTTGTAAAGCCCCACTACTTAACACCTTTGTTGTTTACAAAGTTGTTCAAAAAAAAAATAAAGAGACAAGGGGTTACCCGTGGTGAGCAAGACCTCGAACCCGGTCTCGACCCTCCGTAGCACCTACTCTATTGTTCACACACATACCGATGGCGGCCCTTGGGACTTTTGTTATAGTCCAAGTCATAGGTTATTTATACAGTTTTGGCTTTTGTAGTGTATAAGCTGTTAACAGCCTATTGACGGCTTATTTATAAGCCAACTTTTTGATTCCTAATATTTCCGTAGATAGTAATAGGGTAAAGTAGTTTAGTAAATTTTCAAAATTTTTCAAAGTCGTTTAGTATAAATTTTAATAAATTCACTTTAGTTTAAGGAAGTATAAAAATTCATAAAAATACCCAAAATAATCAAAAAATATTTTTCTTTTTTAGAAAATTTTATTTAGTCATATAGTTTGTAGGAAAAATATAAAAATTTTCGTAGGGTCATTTTTACAACTTTTTCTTTTTTAAAGAACGGGGTCGGGTGCGGTTTTTGTCTTGACGAGCTTTTTTGGGTCCACCGTCCTCCTTTTCGGTCTAGTCTTTTTCATTCTTCGTTATTTGTCTCCTAGAGTAGTTTAGAAGCAAAAATTTCTTCGTGGGTTATTTAAAGATATAGTGTTTTTCCCATTGTTCGGATTCCAGTGCTCCCGTTTTTTAGCTTAATTTCGTAATTTTTAGGATTTTCTTAAACGTTTTTGTTTGTTATTGTTTAATTTGACTTTCCTCACTCTCAAATCATTTTTCTCATTCAAACTCCAATCTTCCGACTGTATCGATTCTCCAGTCCAGCCTCGTTGGGGATAAACGACCCGGGAACATTCTATACTACTTCTCGGTATTATTGATCTTGTTGATTTTTAGACTTATATATATTTTATATTTTATCATATATTATATATTTAGTATAAAATTCACCGATCAATTTTTGGCGCCGTTGCCGGGGAGGCTGTGAAAACGATTATCGTTACGTTTGACAATTTGTGTTTGAATTTGTGAATATTTTCTTCTATTTTTATAAAAACATAAAAAAATACAAAAATATTTTTCATTTTCTTTTATTAGTATAATTATCAGATAAAAACCAAAGAAAAACCAAAAATATAAAAACATTGTCCATAAATTTTTTTTTTTCACAAATTGGTAAAAATACCAAAATATAATATTCTCAACTGAGGTATTATCATAATAACTTCCGGTGAACTTGTTGGTTCCCAACTCGAACAAAAGATTTAAAACTTGCCTTTTGTGTCACTTGCGAGGTACGGCTCACCTTTGAAAGTTAAACAAACTATAAGAGGGGTATAAGGAGGGTTGTTCCAACGAACTACAACCCGAAAGGAGAAATAAGCTTCGCGCTATCCCTCTCCTCCGCTCCTTTGTGAGTTTTTCTTTCGAAGAGCTACCGTGAAGCTTGCTGATTATCAGGTTTAAGTTGTCTTATCATTTTGTCCGTTAAAATAAATTGTGAATTAATGGAAAAACCAAAAATAATCTTCTTTTTCTTCGTATTATTTAATTCTTTTCTTATCCATCTTTATGTTTAATTCTTATGACGTCATTCGATTATCGTTTGAATCCGATTTACGCGATTAAAGAATGCGCGACTTGTGGAGTTTTGTACACTGCAGACTTTTGTTCAAAAAAGGGTCTTGAAGACAAGATTCTTTGTTGCCTAAACCCCTCGAAATGTGCAAGGCTTGCAAGGTGTGGACCCCGGTTGATGTCCGTAATTGTCAAGGATGTGCTCTTTTACGAAAGAAATTTAAGGAAGATTTGTTTACATATTATGTGGAAAATGAATTTTTCAAAGACCTTCAAGATACTTCCGAGTCATCCGATGACAATACCAACGTTGTTAATGCTCCTCAAGAGCCATTCGTTGGCAATCAGGACCCCGGTGAAATACCTCACTAAGTCCCTCCAGCACATAGACCATTGTTGTCACGAGTCGGTGATTCGTTATATGGAATCTTTTGTCACAATTGCCACTAGGTAAGTCTTGTGTGAAAGGTTGCCTCATTACGGTTATAATTGTCCTCCGAAGTTCCGATTATCTCTAATCCGGAAACCATGCAAAAATACAAACCATTGAATGAGTCCCCCCTACAAAACTTTCAAAAGTTTACAACAACAATGTTTTCCTGGTACATGCCTAAAAATGTGGTTTAATGAGTACAATAAGATAGGTTTTTATTGTAAGGTTGAAAATGGAACACCAATCAATGTTTCAACTCCGTACTCTTCTAACGATTCTCCAAGTGTTGCAAACCATCCTCCACAATCCCAATACGTGCCATACTCTTGTGAGTTATGTGGGAACGATTCTCATTACGGTTACGATTGTCCACCTCAAGTCCCGTTTGTCTACAATCAGGACCCATGTTTCAATCAAAACTTTGATTATTTTCCACAAACTTCACCGAGTTTTCCACAACAATATCTTTGTTGTGAAAATTGCGGGGGTCCTCATGAAACTTACCAATGTCAACCAATGAATGAAGACTATTATCATGAGCAAAATTCTTGCTATGATTCTAATTCTTTTGGTTTTGACCAATTTCAACCCCCGCAATATACCGTCAATCATCCAATCTTCAATTCTCAAAATAAGCTTATGGAACAAATGACAACCTTACGTGATTTGGTTGGTCAAGTTATACAAAAGAAGGAAGAAGAAAAGCGAATTGCGGAAGAGCAAGCGGCTAAAGATCGATATTGGAAGATTCCCATTTGCTACGATGATGACGAAGACGATACCATTGCAATCACACCCGTTTTACCAATCGAGGAACCCGATAACTCTCTAAGTATGGGGGACGAGCATCTTGACACTATTCCAGCAACGGAATCGGACGAAGTAATAAAGTCTAGTGTTGAGGACCTTGTCCCAATCCCAAGTGAGTCCGAGGGTATTCCCGACAAAATGTGTGATGTGCCTCTTTGTGAAAATACCACCCCTCTTAATGCTCTCAATGTAACAGACGAATTGTAGTACATTCCAACGAATGATAATTCCTTCGAGTGATGACATTTCTACCTACGTTGAGGATATCGATATGTCAAAATGCATCACCTCCCGATTTGAGATCTGTCAGCTTAGAGTGGGGAGATTGGTTGACCCGGAAGTTGAAAGGATTGATGATGATATTTCTTTCACAATCAAAGACGTATACCTTCGAGAAAAAATTGATAATTCAATCTTCTTGGTTGCTAATATCTATGCATTAAGAGATAATCCCACTCCATCTTCCGAAGTTGTGATCAAGTCTACCTCCACATTTCCTAATCTTTTCTTGGAGGAGACTAACACCTGTGATAATTCTATTCCCGAATCTAAAACTTTCACGCTTTAATCTAGAAGAGATTAGTAGTGGCAGGTCCCTACTACTCATCTGAGTATCTTCTTCCTGATTAAAAGCTTTCTAGTTGAAAACGACATATTTAAAAGAGTAGTATGGCAGTTACACTACTGCATGTTGAATTTTCTCAATATGATTCGTTAAATCTTTGATCTTTCGAAATGATCAGTTTCCTCCTGCCGGATAGGAGTGAGGAGTTCACCGTAGGAACTCCTCACACCATCAAGTCTCTTCCGAATCTTGAAATGTTTCAAATTTAAGATTGAGCCCGATCCGGGAGATTGACCTTCTATTGACACCTCAGGTATTGCTAAAGAAATGTGTCTACAACTAATTTGAATGTACCATTAGAGGATGACCAATCTTCTCTCTTCGCTTATGTTGTATGGATCTTTCTTGCTTTTCTCACGTATCCCGTTGTCCCTCCATATCTTCTCTCCACCGGGAATGAAGATACCATTTTTGACCCCGGCATTTCCATTTGATCATTCTTTTATGCCGGATGTATCTCATCGGAGTGGAACTTCATGAGAAATCAATGTTTAACCAAATCACTTGAATGAAAATGTCCGATATGATATTACCTTCCACTTGCTTCCCCATGGACCAATGAATTCGTGGCGAGTGAGCTTTGGTGACTCGGTTAACAAAAACAAGGCGCTTCGTGGGTGGCAACCCATGCTTATCCAGTCTGTGTTCTTTCTTTATGCTAATAAGTGTTTTGTGTTGTGATGAGGGTCGCTTCTTTCATTTATTCGTGTTTTGTGGTTTATTGTCCAGATTTCCTGATGTGAAGACTCCGGGTTTAACATTTCACTCTCGAGCCTCACATCCTCAGCTTCATTTTGGGAATCCGATATCCTAATCTTATCGACTAACGTTTTATCTTTTGGCACACCTAATAAACGGCCTTAGATTTACGTAGGTACCCCTTTTAAAACATCGAGGACGATGTTTAGTTCTAGTATGGGGGGAATCTTCGATTTGATTTTGCCTGCAGCCGTTGTTAACACGTAATCCCGTTTTACCACCAATATTTTCGCAAAAATACCAAAAAAAAATGAAAAAATTTATAAAAAATTTCAAAAATAAAATAAGTGTTTTCTCACAGTTTTGACTTTCCCAATGGGTAGATAAGAATAAATTTTGACTCGATCGGGCGTGTTGAGCCCTAGCTTTGTCCCTTAACCATTTAATAAACGAAAGTTTATTAGGCTAAGCATTCGGCGGATCGTTTATTAGGATTTTAAATTGCGAAGAACGAAAAATGATAGTGTTATTTTACAAGTATGGATGCTAAACAGGATTATTTGGAATCTTAAAAGCTTATAAGTGTAACTGTCACTTTTTCTCACCAGAACCCATCAAACCTGACTAATAAACGTGCTTAATTTTGCTTTAACTTAAACCGACGTTTTTCTAAAAAGAACACTTTCGAAACTAAAATTAATTCATCTTAGCCGCAGCCTTAATACTTTATTTCTAAAACGAAATTTTCTCTATTACGAAAAAAAATGATGCAAAAAAAATAAAATAAAATAAATAAATAAAATAAAATTAAAATAAATAAATAAAATAAATTGATAAGTGTTGAAAAGTATAAACTGTGGGCTGATAAAGGTTTACTGCATCTTGCCGGCTCACAACCGATGTTGCAGTCTTCAAAACAAGGCCCATAGTGAGATAATAAATCAGTAGGTGTTATCAAATAAAAGCCGTCGTCAGACTAAGTCACTACATCTTGTCGGAGGCGTGGCCGATGTTGTAGTCATGTAAATGATGACGGTAGTATAGTACATAGAAATAAATGAAAATTTAATGGTTAAGATTTCTTTTTCTAAACTCAAGTATAATTTTGAACTAAGAATAACTTGCTTTAAGACTTCAAAAGTTGTTGGTTGCCGTCGGTAGATTATTTCGATTAAGTATTCTCCGTGGGGTTCAAAAACCTGTGCTCTTGAGCTAGATAAGTTGCTGGGACGTTCCAAGAAGGAAAGGTCGCTACATGAAATCGCACCATATGAGATCATTATTTGTTGATGTTTGCGTGGCTTTGAGTAGTATTGTTTATTTAGCGGTAAATCAAAGAAATTCGGCCTAAAAGGGTGGAGTATCCCGCTATTACATTGCGAACATTCTCCTGTGGGGTCTCAACCTGATAACCTAAGTCGAACTCGGCTGGGATCTATCGAGAATATGCTGGTTGGTGGGTGATCTAGTCTTTTCCCCAGATTTCTTCGGAAATATCGTTATGCACATAAACTTTACTACTTTCTAAAATTGTCGATCTAAATTTAACTTAAAATTAAGCACAATCACTCTAATTGAATAATTATTGGGAGCAAAAAGTTGACAAGTCATAGTTATAAGTAGTGTTAGCATCTTTACTTGTACTTAACGGTGATTTCGTTTTTACGCTTAGCTTGGGACTAGTGAAAAATCGGGGACGATGAATTTATCCGTCAGGACATCCATAGATTATTCTATGGGCGCTTCTCATTCTATGATCCCAGTGTTGATAAAATAAAGGAAGTCAAACAGGTAGTTAAGAAAGGAAAAAGGAAAAATACAAAAATATTAGGGATAGTTAGTGTAAATATAAAAAATGGTGAAAACAGGACTTGTCGAAGCTATTGATTCTTTAGTTCCCCTTGACGAACACTTAGCTACTTTTCGAGGTTATTAGTCGAGGGGGATTGAGATTCTTGGTTTTCTTAAGTGTTTACTTCATAACATTGCGTGAGGACACGGCAATATCTTAGTATGGGGGATTTTGGTATGTGCTTAATTACACATACCATTTTCCATTAAAAACGGACTTAAATGACTAAAAACGTACCAAAAATACATTGTATTTGTATGTTTTGCATTTGTATTGTGCAGGAAACGGATATTCAAGAAAAAGACAAAAACAAAGCTAAAAACGACAAAACCGAGCACGAGAATGAAAAGAGCGTGAAAAGAAGCCAAAGTCAACCCCGACAAAGTAAAGTCAAGTCAAAGTCAAAGGAAATACAACTTCAGGGACTAAAGTTGTCAAGTTATCAAACTTGAATTCCAAGGACTTAAAGTGCAAAAATGGTATTAATAACTTCAAGGGCTAAATCTGCCAAGCCCTTAAAGTTATACATCACAAGGACTTGTCTTGCAAGACTACTTATAACTTGGAGGGGCTGTTTCTGCCAATTCTACAAAGTTTATGCCACAAAGGACTTACGGTGTAATAACCCTTATAACAATAAAGGGTTGTTTATGCCAAATCTTCAAAAAAACTTTACACCACAAGGACTAAGGGTGCAATAAAATATATATGGTTGAGGGGCCAAAGTTGTCAAGTCACCAAACCCACCCCTGATATTCCCCCAACCAAATTTCCCGCCAAAAGAAACCCAGGACATATTCACGGGTTGTCTTCCCCACTTTTACCCTGCAACTCCCAAAAACTTCAATGGGTAAAACCCTCACCCCCTCCCCACTAAAACCCTAGTCACATGTTACCTTGCCATGTTGGCAATCCCACTCTTTTCAAGTTAATCCAACGTCGGCAATTTAATCAAAGAAGCACAAGGGATATCAATGGCCAAGATTGAAGCTTTAAGCCTCTCACAAAACAAGCACAACTCAGTTCTCTCTCACAAAGAAAGCACAAGAAAGAGATGAAGAGAAGACCTAGAATGCTCTCTAGCTGAGTATAAATAGGACGTATTGTAAGCCTTCAAAGGCATCACTCATTTTACTTTTCAATCATCTAATTTTCAAGTTTCTTTCAGTTTTATTTACTTTAAACCTTTTAATTTTCAGTATTGTAATGTTTTTCTAAGTAATCAAAGTTTGAGGTATTTTAAGTTAAAAGCTTGTCTTTAAGTTTCATGTTCTAAAAGCCTTGTTTAAGCTCATTTAAGCTCATTGTTAACTTGTTTTCAGAAAACCTTAAAAAAATGTGTTAAGAATTCTAAGAAATCACAAAAATAAGCTCTCTCCTCAATTACCACAGCTAAGTTATGGAAGATAAGCTTATAATGGAAGAGCTTATAGACCTACTAGCTTGTCTTTTGACAAGCTTGAGCTTGTAGATTGCTTAATCTGCCATGTTTTAAGCAAGGGTATTGTAAGACTCATTTTTCCAACTTCTGGCTTATTAACTGTTGCATTGCTTATTCTTGCTTATTTCTGTCTTTACTTGCTTATTAGTGTTAATGTATGCTTAATTGTCTTTAGTTTAAGTTTTTGTATCAATTATTCATGCTTGTTCTTTTAA